>CAUYRH010123796.1:0-13562 GCA_963574655.1 Perodicticus potto
CCACCCTGAGATGGGATCACTTGTTCTTTTGTTGCTAATACGTTTGAGTTCTCTGTGGATTCTGGTTATTAAACCTTTGTCGGAGGCATTACCTGCAAATATTTTCTCCCAATCTGAGGGCTGTCTGCCTGCTACAGTTACGGTGTTCGTAGCAGTGCAGAAGCTTTTTAGTTTGATCAGGTCCCAGTAGTGTATTTTTGATACTGCTTTGATTGCCTGGGGAGTCCTCCTCATAAAAAATTCACCCAGGCCAATTCCTTCAAGAGTTTTCCCTGCACTTTCTTCTAGTATTTTTATAGTTTCATGTCTGAATGATTAAGAGTAGATATCAGAAATAATTCTCTACAACATCATCATCTTGACAAATCAACCTATTTTCATGTTCCTAGGGTCTCATCAAGTTCATTTGCATCATGTCTTTTTATCAAAGTTATAGGTATGTTAGAATGAATACTTTTTTCTAAATAATAAATTAATGAAAGCTTTATCATTTGAGCATTTAAATATCATTCAATGCCCTAGACTGATGGAGTTCAATTTATGCAGTTATTAATCTACGTAATTATGACTTGTTAAGAATATTTTTTGTTTATTTGTATTGGACTAGAACTTTTCTTCTGAAATCTCAAATAAGACCCAGAATTTGTTTAGACTTCTTCTAGAGCATTGACTTTTTTCTAATTTGTTTTAGATCATAAAATGTTGCTTAAAAACATATGCAACCAAATTTGGGAAGGAGAAATTCAGAAATGAGAAAAATGGTTACTTAGAATCAATGGGATCTCTTTTGATTGTATTGAATTAAATTTTGGGATCCATTGTGCAGTGGGCCAAACTTATTTCCTATCTGCTAGGTATAAGTATAAAAGATACATCATCGTATGAGACTTACCTGTCTCTCAGGGCCTTCTGATGTATTGCATAGACACATTCATGGGTTGGGCTTAAGGCAGAGTTTAGTATAGGAACAAGCAAAGATCTTGGAGAACTTCTAACCAAAGGTATGGAAAGGATATTCCAACAGAAAAGGCTTCTTAAAGTGAGTGGAAATTAAACTGGGCCAGAAAGAATGGGAAGGAATGATTTCCTTTTGTTTGGATCCTTTGAAAAACGTACTTGATAAATAACATAAGTCCTCTGAAGGCAATAGATTATTTAAAATTGATTTTAAGCTTCTTTTAATGAATAGGAGTAGAGAAAGAACAAACTGTCTAAACTCATACTGTATATTGGGCATTGTGTCAAGGAAAGATTTTCTAGGCAGTGAATGGGGCTGGTTTCCTGGGCATATGGTCTGTGCAGATTGCACCCGGGGGTCTAATGCACTGCAGTTACCATCTCGAGGTTCTTAATTTTACCACTGAATTTGTGTTTTGTAAGTTAAATCCAATAAAACAATGGAGCATGCTTGGGGAGGGGGTGGCGAGGAAGTTTGAAGAGTGGGCCTGCTTCCTTTCCTAGCTCTTTCCACCTTCCCACTTTTCTAGACAGGTTCCCAATCCACACTACCTGGAAATGTGCACCCCAACTGACCTACCCCTCTGCATGCCTGCCCTGCATGTGGAAAATAAGGCATCCTTCTCTGGAGGTGGCTACTCAGTGGTGTTGGCAGCAGGGAGCACAACTTCCATCACTGTCCTCAGTTCTCTTTGGGGACCTGACTGTGAGTATGGTGAAAACCAAGGACCTGGGCATGAACATGAACATGTGGAGTGTGGAGAAGGCCAGGGTCAGGCATTCACTGCCCCCGTGACATCTCAGCCACAGGTAAGGCAGGGTCTGGAAGTGCAATTGTGGTGATTGGCTGGGAGGCTTTTCATCCAACCCTGATTCAGTTCCCACATTTATCCCAGGATAGAGCTTGCAATCTCTTGGGGGTTAACGTCCCCTGCCCCAGCCAGGGACCTACATTTTCATTTTGCAGTGGGCCTTGTAAATCATGTAGCTGACTCTAACTATGAGGCAGGTGTCACTGACTTCCTATTAAGGATAGGACACTGGAATCCAGAGAAGGGCTGGCAAGTGGCAGAGCAGAGGGTCTCACCTGAGAGCCAGCACCCTCTACACAAAGAGGTCTGGCACCATCTCCCCTGAGAACCATCAGGGTGAGTTAGATGTTGACTCAAGGAGCTAACTGCTGTGTGTGTCCTCTCCTCTGGAGTGGCCTTAGAGGTGAGCTGTAGCCCTGCCTAGAAAAAAATGAACCAGAGCTTAACCAACTCAAGGTCTCTAAAGTTTATTTTAGTTTTAAAAATAGAAGGTCTTAGAGAAAATTTTGAGCTCTAGGCCTAATATTATGGCTGAATTGTGTCCCTTCAAAATTCCAAAGTTAAAGTTGTAATCCCCAGTACTTCAGAATGTGACTTTCTTTAGAGATAGGCTTTTCAACAAGATAATTAAATTAAACCAAGGCTATTAGGCTGGGCCCTAATCCAGTCTGCCTGATGCCCTCACAAGAAGAGGCAATTTGGACACATAAAGAGGCACCAAGGATGTGTGCACACAAAAGAAAGACCACAGGAAGACATATCCAGAAGATGGTCATCTACAAGCCAAGTAGAAGGCCTCAGAAGAAATCAACCCTGTTGACACCTTGATCTCCTAGCTTCCAAAACTGAGAAAATAAGTTTCTGTTGTGTAAGCCACCCATTCTGTGGTGTTTTGTTATGGTAGCCCTAGAAAACTCATATGCCTACCGAGCCTCTGATGCATTAATCTGTGAGTCTTCTGTCGGCCTAAACACTATAGTAATGGGATTCTACCAAGTGTTACAAAAATGAAGAGCTATATGTAAAAGCCCATTGGATGAGACTTGAAAATGTTATAGAAGATTGACAGAAATCCTATAATGAAAACTTAGGAGGGTAAAAGAAAGGAAATGGGGATGAGGCAAGAATAAATAAAATAGGACACCTCAGGCCAGGAACCATTTAACTGTTATCCCTCAACTTTATTTATTTATATATATAAACATGTATTTTATACATATATATTGTTTTAATGGCTAAGACTATCTTTTTTCTGTCTGAGTTAGATTATGTAATTAGACCAAGAAGCTTTTCCTGTAATACTCACATAACCCATGTTAGGAATGATTTCTGGTTTCTTTGATGAGAACGTGCTTTAACAGTAAAGCCACACAGTATGCTGCATCCAGAGATAGGGGTATATGGTAGGCCACAGAGGAAAGCGGCAGCTATTGAGCTTAATATATAAATTCTCTGTCGTTTGAGGTGGAGGGACCTCAGAGATGTAACAGGGCATGACTCTGTGCCAGAATGTGGTCATGTACCCAGGAAGACAGTACCAACTCAGAAGGACTCTTGGGATGCTCCCTGGGACAGACACGCATGGTATGGTCTTTAATACCGCAGAGGTGTAGGAATACCCTGATAAAGGCATTTCTTTCTGATTTCCATGTTTCAGTTCAACAAGTCCCTGCCCAGTGAACAATAGCACCTTATGTTTTGGCTGCATGAGGCAGCTAGTGAGACTTGGCTGATCTTAGGAAATTGTTTTATAGTGACCTGGTAAATATTGGTTTTTGGTTAAAGACCTGGCATGATTTTTTATACTTGCCTAATTGATGCAGAGGAAGGCACATTGAAGAACAATATTTGAAGACTGTAAACATTTAAAGATGGGTTAAATATATCCTATCACTAGACTTTGGGCCTCCCTTCTTTAGTTTAAAAAGTGTCTTAGTGTCTGACAGCTTCCAGGCTCTGTTCTCTTTGGCAAAACTGCATGCCTCTTGGCTTCAGGAAGGTAGTTTGTCATTTTAGCTTGCCATTTTGGCTTGCTTCACCTTTGTTCCTCCTTTCCTCCATCCACTCAGGCTTCAAAACCCTCTAATTAGCAGTTTGCTGTAATTATTCCAGCTTGGACTTCATTTGGTCTTGGGTTCTCCCACTTTTGAGGATCCAAAGTGTCTGTGCCTTCTCTATAAGGAGAATCTTTCCACTTTTCTGAAAAATATGTTTCTTCACCTCCTTTCTGTGTCTTGTGGCTTCCATCGCCAAGGTGGGGGTGGAGAAGACTGGCCATAGTTTCAGGCATCTGAGCTACATCTATCCCATTTTAAAGAAAATAAAATTTCTTGCATAGCCCTTAGCAAAACAAAGAGCTTCAGCTTGGGCCAAATGATAATGTACAGACTAGCTACTAAGTATAAGACTTCAGCACAGGCTGGACTTAGCTCACTTCTAGGGTCTACAAGACATTGGAAAAATAGGGGTTGGTGCCCTTTTTTGCTACCAGACACCTTTATCTATCATCTCTTTTAGCTCATGAATATATAATGTCAAATTTAGCTGCCATGTAAGGACAGTGTCTAGTAGTTGTCAAATTTAGCTGCCATGCGAGGACAGTGTCTGGTAGTTGTGAAACTGATTTAGGTCAAGGCATTATAGATCTTATGTAGAATAGGTTGAGATTCCCCGGGGTGACCTACGTTGCTACATACAAAATAATTAAACATGTGATTTGGGGTTTCCCTAGGCTATCTATGACACTAGACTCATTATTTCACATCAATGTGTTTAATGACTAATGAACTGTTAGCATCTTGATAAATACCATTGTTTTTATTTGAATTCTTACTAATAAACGGGATGTCTGGAAAGTATCCAGCTATCTACTATGAAAAATGAAGACATACATGGCTGTATTCCTATTGAAACAGAAATGTCTACCATTAAGCTTTTGAGTGTCTTGATATTACATTTGAATTTGGAATTGACTAAGCTTTAGGCTTTCCAAGACTCAGAAAACAAATTAAAAATGCATCACTTAGACCTTTTTAAGTGACCTAGGATAGAAGTCGTATTTACCACCTTCTTGGTCCACTGTGAGGCTGTCTAGCTATAGCATTCTGGAGGGTGGTTGGTCAATCACACACAAAGAAAAAATCTCTGAAGATGATTTTAACAATGATGGTTTTATTTGACTTGGAAGCCTCTACCACTAGATTATTTTAAAATTCTCATATCTTTTAAAATTTACTTAAAATTCAGATTCACTATTTCTCATTTTATCACTGCTTTAATTAGGCATAACAGATTGAAATTAGGTATCGAATAACTTTGCATGTTGAGACTAACAATACTGCAATTTATTCTAAGTGATGATTCCCCCCTCGCCCCATACCTGTCTGAGTTACCAGGCATAAATGAATATGCAAACAAGAGGCCTTCACACTTCTGGATTCTCAAATTCTGAAATAAAAAAAAAAGTCATCTATTTCTGAGACGCGTGAACTAAACCCCAAGTGTAGAATTCTTTATTTTGTGCCTAATGACTAAAAACCAAGTTTTGATGTGCTTCTGAAGAAGCACTTCACAAAATAACTGGTGCGTATAAAAAATAAATAAAAGGGGAAAATATGCTGCAAACTATTTGCATATGATAATTTCATAAAACATTCCCCTTGAGAAATACCTGAGTGAAATTAATTCACAATCAGTAGGAACCCAGTGGGAATGTGTTCATCGAAATAAATGATCCAAAATTATTCTTGGGCTGTGAAGTTTGTTTACTACCTTAACTGAAGTGTGTATCAAACATAAGTGCATTAGCAATGGCTGTGTGTTGGGGGAGCTGGGCACGGCCTTATAACTCCTGTGTTTTTCATCCATTCTGCTGTTTATATTTCTTGGCAAGAGATCCAAACCACAAGGAAGTTTGTTCCAATATTGTGTGTGTGTGTGTTGCATAGTGACTAGCATAGATCTTTTCAAAAGGAGCCTCCAAAGTATTTTTGAATTCTTGAAAGCTGTGGAGTTTGTTCATTTTAATAACTATTTCAAAATGTAATACCTTTACTGGCAAAGAGCAATGAATATTCCTCATCACAGAATGAAGTGCGTTTCTTCCCATTTGGAATTTCTAGGGCTAACTACCACTCTTCTGAGTAGTCACCCCTGTCCTGCTCCCTGTTGTCACCTTTCAACACTGTCTGAGGTAGTTGCCTTTATTATCATTTTAAAAGTCTAAATGAAATAAATACCTCGTAAACTCTTGGTAATGTTGCTGGCACATATTGGTACCAAAAAATGTTAGGATTGTTATCAATGAAGTTTCACTAGCATTAGGAAAGGGTGGTCAAGGTGAGGCACCGGTTACATTTGAGTCATCATTGGGAAAACTTTTATGAAGAATGAATTGAAGTTGATAGCTAAAATAACTTGATAGATTATCTGTAGCCCTGATCATGAAAGTCCAGCACAATTCTTATTTTTCTGATGCAGGAGAGGACACAATGATCTTGATCTTGTTCATTGATCAATGGATACATTGATCTTGTGCAAATATTCACTCTTCCTAACCATGAACGTGCATGACTACTTCAATCATCTTTCCCAAATGTGCTGTAATATTTTAGGACTTGGACAATGGACACAATCCCTTAAGGATTTGTACTTTTGGAGATATGGGAGGAGTTGGATATTTCTTAGGCTGACACAATTTCTATGTAGGACAGAGAACACTAGAAGTTAACAGAGACAGAAAGTGACTACAACTTACATCTAGGATTCCTATTCCATAATAGTCATTCTGAGTATTGCTACCTGTGACAAACCTACGTATGTGTATTAGCGTGTCTTGTTTATTAAGTACCTTGTGCCTGGTGTTAGGCTATAAAGAATGTGGCAGACATGGCTTCACAATGGTCTTGCAGCTTTGAAGTATGAGAAGCAGCATCTGGATCCCAGAGCCAGTGTTTGTAAGTATAATAACCTCCTTCTTTCCTCATGCTCCTTTCAGGCTACAGAATTCTCTTCGCAAAAGTCTTTCCTCCTTGTTAGCGCCTTTTTCCTCCAAGGCTGTCTTTAATGCCCATCCTAACCATATCTCGCCTATGTAGGAATGTTGCTGGGCGGAGGTCCTCCCCACAGTAAGAATCATGTGAATCTTCAAGCTGGATGGATGGATGGAAGGATGAAGGAATGCATGGCTGGACTGACTTACTTCCTTAGAACAGAGTGGCCTAGAGAATGCCTAGGGATAATGCTACATTCACAGCATGTACAGAGTAGTCCTCAGGACAGTCGTGGCAGGCATGAAGTAGCTCCTTCAAGAGGTCAATGCTGGCTTGGTGCCCGTAGCTCCGTGGTTAGGGTGCCGGCTGCATACACCAAGGCTGGCATGTTCGAACCTGGCCCAGGTCCGCTAAACAACGATGGAACTGCAACCAAAAAAATAGCCGGGCGCTGTGGCGGGCACCTGTAGTCCCAGCTACTTGGGGGGCTGAGGCAAGAAAATCACTTAAGCCCAAGAGTTTGATGTTGCTATAAGTTGTGACACCACGGCACTCTACCGAGGACAACATAGTGAGACTCTGTCCAACAAAAAAAGAGGTCAATGCTACTTCCAGGGAGTCGTCCCATGAAAAGATATTGAATTGGATGAAACCAATCTCTAGAGAAATGACATGCTGAAGTGGTTAGGAAGATGGAATTTGAAGCTAGAATGCCTGGGTTTAAATCCTACACTTACATGTAAGATCTTGGACAAGTTCTTTATTTTCCTTGCCTCTTTTTCCTAATCTATAAAATGGGAAAATTGAACATGTCCTCATGGAATTGTCATAAGGAATATGAATTATTAGTACATATACTCAGTGCTGGTAAGTGTTTTCCAGTAGTAGTAATAACGAGGCTTTGTACTTATTATTCCTTTCTCCTGACACCTAACTGTGGTCCCAGGCACCCGATGCTTGAATGACAAACTTTGGTACATCCTTAGTAGAGTTTTTTAGTTACTTTGCACCCAGAGTCCCTATTATTATTCCATAACCCTAACATTCTAAGCACAGACTGAATTTGTGGCTGAATTTTAAATATCTGGTAATGAGTCACTTCTCTATCTTCAAACTAAGAATAAAAGCCTATGAATATTACTACCCTGTGAAAACTACAACAAAGATAAGTGAATAAAGAAAGAAAAGAAGGAAAGAAGAAGAAAGAGAAAGAGAGGGATGAAGGGAAGGAAGGGGAGAGGAAGAAAAAAAGGAAGGAAGAAAATAATAAAAGAGAAATACGATAAGATGTCAGGGCAACACTGTAGAGAGGAAACAGGAGAGAGGTGAACTTAATCCTTGTTCAAGCTTCTGTAACAGTCTTAATGTAAGACGGCTCAAAACAAGAGCCACTTATACATGAGACTACCTATGTGTCTCTCACCCCTTGTGTCCAATGTTATTCAAGACATTGCTATCTAAATATGTTAAAGTTGTTTTGAAGGGAGTTGTTACTTTTATGTTGCTGGGGCGACTGCTCCTAATAGTTGTGGAGACAGTCTGTAGACCCTTCCATAATGGTGCCCTTCTAGCTAGTAGAAGTCTGAAGGGAGTCTTCCTTGTTACTTCTAGCAGGCTATTTCCCAAATCATAAACTCCCATTCCATCTTATAGAGGATTAAACATCATACTTACTACAACAGCCACCAATATCATAACTCAGCTGAGGAATTACTGAGAACAAGACATTCTCCTGGCAAGCCTGAAATCTCTTGTGACTTGGAAGGCAAGCCACCAAGTAACTCAGTAATCCTGGAGGAGCAAAGTTCAGGCCTGTAGTGGTAAGGCTATTGTTAAACATTAAGCATTTCATGACAGTTCCTTTAAGGATTAGTGGAGAAAAATTGCATGTAGTATTTTGGAGATCATTTCCTTACCACCCTTGAAGATCATTTCCTTGAGTACATACTGTTGGCACTTATGAGATCATTTCCCTGGGCACTCAGCCCCTGCAGGTCTTTGCTTAGTAATCTTTCTGCCCATTATGTATCTTCTCAATAAAAGGACTCTGAGAGAAGTGCCCAGTGCTATCCTGCACCTATGGTTAGCTTCACCTCTTGCAGCGTGTACTGTCAATCCGTGCCTCGTGTGATCATTTATGCAGTCGCGACACAATCTAATAAAAGACCTGGAGATTTTTATTGAATAGCCTGACTTCACAAATTTAAGGAGCCATCTAAATTTTCAGTTTGGAAGTATTTGGAGTATCAGAAAAATCTACTCCAGGTGCTTTATTCTGAATTAACATGCACTTAAATTCAAGGCTATGAGACGGATCTCTAAGGAAATTCCATTAATATCGTTTTTACAAATATGATCGACCACAACATCAAGGGAAAACTACATTTAGAACGCCTTCACTAAGAAGTTCTCTTTTCTGCCAGTGTTTATAAAAAGCCTAAACAGCAAAAATGCGGGGAGAAAATGATGAAGGAATAGTTTCTTTTAAGACAATTCCAAGACTAGACTTTACACTTAATTTCTCTAAGTCTACACAAAGAGGCTTTCTCAGTTAATTCATGTCTGTGCATTATAGCTTTACTCAATTGTGTAAAAAAGAAACGTCGCTAATTACATATGTGAAGGGAAGCATTGAAGAAAGAACTCATCCTTTCATTAACTTACAAAAATATAATTAGTAATTATTAGTGATTTCCTGGAGAAAGTCCAGAGCTGAATTAAAAATATCACTGACCACAGAGATCTTCGTTGGTCCCTTAGAGGAAAAAATGCACTGTTGTGAGACTTAACTATTGTACTTGCTTTTAAAACATTAAAGGACTAATTCATAAAGTGACCACGCAACACTTGCAATGCTTTTTATTTTCTTTTGCACTCTCTGGGAAATGTGAAGAATGTTCCTTTTTCTAAGTAAAGGGCCCTGTAGCATTTAATCTGGAATGAGAATGGTTATTTCTTCATTCACAAGTCAGGGATATTCTGCCAAAAATGAGATCATTTTCTAAAAAGGCTTATTTTTCAATTTGTCATATTCTCTTTTAATGGGCAGCATATTTATGCTAATTCCAGAAAGATGGAAACAAATCTAAAATATTCAGACTCTCTAGGGCTGATCTCACCCCTTGTGTCAAATGTTATTCAAGACATTGCTATCTAAATATGTTAAAGTTCTTTTAAAAGGGAGTTGTTTATTTTATGTTGCTGGGGTGACAGCTCCTAATAGTTGTGGAGACAGTCTGTAGGTCCTGAGCTGGTCATGCCGTGCGATTCTCCCTCCTGGCATCCAAGTCTGAAGAGACATGTGGGGCCATCCTTCCTCTGGGTATGGCGAGAGATGAACTCTTCCTGTCAAACATGTGGTTCTTTGAAGACAGGTGCGTTTTGACTGGGAAGACACAAGGTCAGCAGAGCTCTCGGCTGGCATCAAGAAGAAGGGGAAGGAGGCCCGGTGTGGGGAGCATTTGGAGCAGGACCCCAGAGGATTCTCCTGCTCTTGTTCATCTGCTAGCTATTTACTCAAAATTTCAACCTGTTTGATGCTTGCTCTCCTTTTTTCTCTATTGCCTTTTGTAAAATCAAGAAACTTAGTGCTGGGAGTCTGCTGAATAAACTGTAAAATTCAGTCAAGGCCTGATTTTTCAGAACGCAGATGACCTGATTTGCCATTTCTTGGACATCGGGTTTTACTCTCAGTTTTATATTCTGTTGTCAACCAGTTTCCCTAATCCATCTCCTTTCTTGAAGGTTGAAAACTTAATTTAAGGTTAGAGTAGGAATTGTCAGGAAGTTATAACTGCTTTTCAACAATAAACCAACAAACAAAAGGCATTTGACAGGATGTCCCTGGATTCCCCTTCTCTCATTCCCATCCTGACCTCTGTGGGGACCAGCCGCTTAGTCTTGTATCACACGGATGTGGTGCCTATGCAAGCCCCTCGGTGTCAGTAAGAAAGCTCCAACTTGTAAATCCTTCACTCAGAAATGTCAAGGTCACAGGCCCACTGCTCACAACATTGTGTGGTACCCTCATCCCTCCAGGGGGAATCAGGAACATGGGTCCTCATGTTTTGACTTTGTGAGGCCCCTACAGGAAGGAGACAGAGCCCTGTCCCAGTAAGCACCCCAGGCAGAGGGACAGGAGATGGAAGAGGGAAAGAGACCAGGGAGGATGGGGTGCCTGGAAGCCTTTCCAAGGGCAACTTATATGAACCAAAAGATAAACAGACAGGAAATTTCACACTGTTCTCTGGGCCCTTCATGCATTTGGGATTAGATAATAGAAATATTTTCTTTTTGGAAGGGGATTGCACCATCATGTACCTCTGGACATGTGGGGCCATTGATGTGGGTAGATATATATTTTTTTAGCCTGGGATTCAATATAAAAGATTTGAGATCATCATTTTTTTCATTTGTCTCTGTCAGCAGGGAATTTAATAATTAAAAGTTAAATCTGTGCTAAGATACATGTATACTAAACAAAACAAAATGGAGCATTGAATGGTGATGGGTGGGATCCTATAATCATGGATGAAAATCCAGGTATTACCAATCGAGCAGGAAACCCCACTGGTCTAGACAGTCACTGGCAGACTAATAGGAGAGCTGCAGAATGTGTTTAGAACAAAGGTCTTTATGAAATTGTAAGGTTTTTTATTTTTAATTCTAGAGATGAAAATTAAGGCTTCCTTAGTTAGAGTAATTTTACAATTCTGAAAGAACTTATTGTTCTAAAGCCACACCTTGGTTACTTCCTCAGCAATTATTACAATGAAAGATCATTGTCAGATGCATGTTTAAGAGGGGAAAAGATACCCAGACTAGAGTTTGCCTGGATTCCAAGAGGGGTTAGCTCTTCCCTGGGGCAGCATATCTCAGGGAGCATATCTCTGCTCCAGGCCCATAGCATAGTCCCTCAGTGGTGTAAGGAAGAGCTTTCCAGCTTCAGAAATGGGAAGGTAGGTGTGTGTGTGGGGGAGACTTTTGCCATGTTTTTGTTTCACACACATATTAAACACATTCACAAATCCCCAGTTGCATTTAGTGGGGAAGATGTTTTCTTTTTATCATGTGGACATGCCCGAAATGTTCTGAATCCTCTAACAACTTGTAAGAAGGTGTGGCCTCTGCTCCTGAAGCATCCGTCCTTTTCATTCCTAAATGGAGATAACTGCACACAAGGGTTCTTAAAATGGTATGATAGGGACCAAGTCTTTAGTTGGAAAAGGAAAATACTGCAAAGGGAAATCAACCTCAAGCTTCCTATGTGGATCATATGGAAAAACTTCCCGAAGAGAACACATCTACTCTAGACAGCAAGAGCCTTCGGTTTTCATTCAGTTCTGCAGTACCCTGGTTGGGAATGGATTTTTAAGAAAATCTTCTTTAAACTTATCTGTGAAATGACCACACCAACAACCATTTGGTTATTTCCCAAAGTCGTTAATGAGGACCAAATTGCATGAGGGGTGCAAAAGTAAAACACTGGCATATAAACCATTCAGGTTGCAGGATAAACAAGTTGTCTGTGGCCAGTTATATCTTAATAATAGGTGTAAATTGCTACAAAGAAAAACTGACCTTTTGCTCTCCTGAAATGTGCTAAAAGTTTGAATGTACATGATGCAGTTATGGGGGGAAAGCTGAAGATAAATAAACAAAATTTCTCTAAACAAACTGGGTTGCTCACCTAATACTAGTCTAGAAAATAGATAAAATCTACAATCTCTCTCTGTGAGTTACTGACTCTCTAATAAAATGATTTCATCCCTGATTTTTGTAATTCTGATATCTGATGAGCCTTGTAGATACTCAGGTGAAAAATTGTTCCCTTTTTATTCAGTGAACTGATCCTTGAGAGACATCTCCAAATGAGGTAAGGAGGCCAGCCTCTGTACTAGCCACCACAGGTGGGCTGCCCCAGGGAGCAGCATGGGTTAGCCTGGGATAAAGCAGCTTCCTTACGGTGGGGGAAAATTTCCGAAGAGGAATACAGCTGTGAGCAATCCGCAAGCAACGCTTCTGCAGCTGAGGGAATGAAGCCTTCAGTGCTGGAGGGCGACGCAGGAGGCATATCACAGCATCCACTGTAAACAGTTTCCCAGAAGTTGGATTACTAAATAGAAAATAAGAGTTTATATTTTAATATAGGTTGGCAAATTATTTTCCTTAAAAGTTATTATTAGTTTGCACTTCTCTTGGCAATGCAGGAGAATGCCTGTTTCTCTGAAGACTCAGCACTTGGGATGGCTGCTTTCTCAAATACAGTACGACCTCTGTAAGCTGACCACCCAAGGGACCGGAACCGACTGGTCAACATAACAGAGGTGGGCACCATAAAGAAACTGGCCTACTGCACTGATCTGTACATGTGGTGCCTGTCTGGTCTATGAAAAGTAGGTCAGCTTTAGAAGGTGTCAATGTCGGTAGGTGGTCAACTATGGAGTTTCTACTGTATTGGAAAAATGTATATCATTGTTATTTTAAGTTGCATTTCCTTGAAAATTACTGAGGTTGAACATCTCTTCACTGGTGAGATGAGAAGGTGGATCGGGGCTTCGTGTGGAAGTTTAGCCGTTATTTTTTTTTAATAATTTTATTAAATCATAATTGTGTACATTGGTGCAATCATAGGGCAGAATGTGCTTCATGTACAATCAGAAACATTTTGATCGTACTGTGAGAGGTAGCCTTCATAGCATTTTCTTAATCACTATATAAAGACATTGATACTCTACATTTAATAAGTTTCACCAGTACCCTACTAAGATGCACCGTAGGTGTGATCCCACCAATTGCCCTC
>CAUYRH010123797.1:0-70679 GCA_963574655.1 Perodicticus potto
GTGCATCTTACAAGGGTACAAATGGAAATTACTAAATATAGAATATAAATGTCTTCATACAATGATTAAAAGGCCATGAAGGCTATGTTAAATAGTTCAATGAAAATATTTCAGATTGTATATGAAGTCAGCATATTGTGCTCCATGATTGCACCAATGTGCACAATCATGATTTAATAAAAATTAAAAAAAAAATGACTGCTTTCTTTCAAACACTTCATCTTTAAAAATAAGTCATGATCAGCTAGGGCACCTCAGCTAGAGCACCAGCCACATACACTGGAGCTGGCAGGTTCGAATCCAGCCTGGGCCCACCAATAAACAATGACAACTAGAACCAAAAAGTAGCGAGGCATTGTGACTGGTGCCTATAATCCCAGCTACTTGGGAGGTTGAGGCAAGAGAATCACTTAAGCCCAGGAGTTTGAAGTTACTGTGAGCTGTGACACCACAGCACTCTATCCAAGGTGACAGCTTGAGACTCTGTCTCAAAAAAAAAAAAAAAAAAGGTCATGATACTAATTACTGACATATACTGAAGCAAATTCAATGACCACATGCATTATGAAAATACTCTAATCTGAGCTGCACATAAACGCAGTTATCACTATTATTCCAATTTTATGTATTAGGAAATCAGAAAGCCAGAAAAATCAAACAGATAACACAGCACCACACCATAGTGAGTCTGGTCCTCCTTCCAACACGGACTTTTCTCACTGTTCCAAACTCTTTGAAATGAATTATAACTTAGCCTGGTATTGCACAAAGAATTTGAAAAAAACTCCAGTGGAAGATTCAGGTCAGATTTCACATTTGTCCAAATCCAAGGGACAGTTAACTGAACCTGAAAGCTGTTCAGGCCATGAAGAGATGACCTCAGTTTGACCTCTGAAAATACAACTTTTCGCAATAAAACATCAAGCTCCCTAAGAAGGCAGCCCTCTCAGATCCCAGTGGTGTTAGTTTTTCTATTAAAAATGACATTTAGATAAGTATTATACAGATGCCACGTTGACATATACCAAGAGATCAGCCAACAAGAAGAATAAGTTTAAGGGATGCGTTTTGCTTTCTTTTAATGAATTAAAAAAAAAACAAACACAAAAAAACACCTTCACTATAGCATTAACTGGTCTATATCTATGCTAAGCCTGTAATGAACATAAACTTTCTATGCCATTTTATCCTACATTACTCCCTCCGGCCATCCTCCTTCACTGTGTTTCTCAATAATTAAAAACAATCAAAAATACATAAAACAGCTGATTAAGGAAAATAGTCTTACCAGTAAATTAAGTTCCCCTTAGTTCCACTATGACAGGTGTGAGGTATTATGAAAGGATCATTGTTGGCAGTCTACGGCACCTGGGGGTAGATGTGCAAGATGTCATTTTAGTGATAATTTCCATCTAAGAAACCACTTTTTAAATTAATTTTTATCTTTTCTCTGTTAAAAAAAAACCAATGATTTAATTTTTCTTTCTCCCCACACCCCTACAACATTTTTCATCAAATACCTAAGCAATAGTATTGTTCTGCTGCTAAGAAAAAGGAATCTTGTGAATTTCAATATTGGAATAACAGAAGCAGAGCAGGGCAGACAGGCAGAAAACTGCCATATAATAACGCTTCTCATTGGAAGACGTATTGACCTGTCTTGTTGCAGAACTCAAACATTTTCCAACAGAACACAATTTGCAAGTGTCTCGGCATGGTCCTCCATGAATCGTTTTGTGCAATAATCACTGGCTTTTCGCCTGCTACAGTGATCAATCCGTCAAAATAAAACAACACCTACTAAAATGAGCAGAGCTCTATCAGGAAGCTTTCAAAGGTCAGATCTCTATGGACTAAGAATGTACTTAAGCCTACAAATCAAGAGCCCAATGTCATACAATGCTACGTTTCAAAACTATTAAGAATAGGGTATAATTATTTTACCACGACAAAGAAGTAAGCAAGGCGATGAATATGTTAATCAGTTTGATGTCAGCATTTCACACTGTATATCAAATCAGTACACTGAACCCCATAAATGCATCAATGTACACAGTTATGATTTAATAAAGGAAAAAAAAAGGAACCCAAGGTGTGCTCATACCAAACATCCCATCTCTTAAAAACATCAACATGTAAAATGAAGGAAATGTTTTAGCCGATATACACAATCCTTTTATTGTTAATTCTCAGGTAACTTGGGGATTGGCTCCCAATCATTAGAAGATTGCTTATAAACTTATAGAATACTTTCCCATGAACACACCTTTGGAAAAAAACTACAATTTTCTGTTAGGCATGAAGATAATCAAAATAAGTCAAAAATATTTTGTATACCAGTTGTTCTAATTTCATGACTCAATATTATTCAGAAGAGCTAAATTCCACCTAATGATTCTGACTCCTTCTGGTAGAAATTATCGATTAAAAAGATTTATAAAATTACAACATCCTTGGCCTTAAGAAAAGAAAGGGAGGCTAAAAGTTTGAACAACCCATTCCCATTCCGTGAATTATTTGACATTCTCTTTGGCCTTATTCCAAAAGCTGTTGCCAAGAAGTTACAAACAGATTGCAATGCCCAGGGAGAGAACCTCTCACCAATACACTGAGAAGAAAAATTCCACCCTGGCAAGAATAAGAAAAATCCTCACTGCTTTCCAATTGACCAAGTGACACACTACTCAGACTGTGGCCTTCATACTTTTGTTTAATAACCTCATTTCCACCCGCTCCTTGGTCTACATCTGACACCATTACTATTTGCATGATTATAATAAACAATTGTTTATGGTCAAGTAACAATGCACAAAATAGCATTTAATGTGGCTCCTAACCAGTGGATCTATGTACACATTGTTGGAGTATAATTGTGTTCACTGACTTCTACAGGCTATAGAAGTTCTTTCCCTAAGTAAAGGAATACAGAAACTGGCTATCACTTTGTTATCTCCAACACATAACTGTCGCTGCAACGTCTCAGTGGGAAAAACAAAAAATGCAATGTTTGCTTATCCTTCCATTCCATTTGTTGAGGCCAAAGTTAAATGACATCATCTAGAATGTCCTTAATTTATGGCATAAACGCGTAGACCCCGCACCTGGAGTGCCACTCTTATTATTCCAGGAGTAAATCTCTCTAAGACATCATTCAAAACCTGTCACGTCATGCAGCTACCTCAGGTGACTCTTCTCCATGGGTCCCCACTTCTAACCACTATCAAGGATACAAATAACAACAGAGACCAGTGTCTGCGCTAAATCTCCCACACTTTCATGCAGGATTTTTCAGACTGTTGTTTAGCATTAGGCATGGAGACTAGATATGCACAGCTTATTTGTCTGCTCCAGTGCAGACCATACCTACTGAGCTCTCATCTCCTTCCTTGAACTTTGGTTGAGAAGGCACTCACATTAATCACGCATGTAAGTCCTTTCCCACTAATTCAATCACTGCCTGTGCACGCATGTGTATTTGGTAGCTGGTGGATATGAAGAATTATCTCTGTTTTATGAGGTTTCCTTTCATTCCTACATGTTGTAGGTGTATATGATTTCCAAAAAGAGGTTCCGGGTACCCAGATAGTCTTTCAGAAGGCAACAAGTACACACATATATGTATATTTGTTTTTTCATCTCATTTTTAAAAACATATTCCTACAGTTTTCTTCTGGTAAATAGCAAACAAGTGTATCTATATAATTTACAAAATACAGACTTTGCACAGTTTCAAACATAATGATCAGTGTACACATGCACTACACCATGATGTTTTCAAACATATAATCAGTGTACACATACACTACCCCACAATGGGCTAAGAAAATGTCTTTTTCATTTTGCTTTTATTATATTAGCAGGATGTATAATCCTTTGAATTTATTTACTCAGCACCGTCAATGAAAATAACAATGTCTTACTTTCTATGGTTAGTGAAAAGTTGCTTTTTTCCCAAAGTCTGTAAGTTTCTTCTACTTAAGATATATGAATAAGTGTACCTACTAAAAGTAAAGGGAGAATGGATAGGAATGCTTAAAAAGCATGACTGAAAGAAAATATAGCCCGGGCTCGACAAACAGTAGGGTGTCCCAAAAGTTGACCCTGAAATCACCAAACAGGGAAAATGGGAAAATGAAGCTAAACGTGCCTTCATTTACAAAATATTCACTACAAAATTTTATGAAGAGGTGGTCAACACATAGAGAATATTTTATAAATATTTTCAAAATATGTGCCAAGATGCTCTGCACAAAGTTGTTGAATGACTATATGATGCGCAAGATAGTCCCTGGAATATAAGTTGGCAGTACAGCAAAAGTAGACACACAAACGGAAACTCTTCAATGCGTCTATCATAAAATATTTACAATAAAATAAGGACCACCACATATAGGGTAAGTAGCAAATGTTTGCTGTTTGAATATATTTATGAGGCAAAGCTTATGCAAGCAATATGAAGATGTGAAATTTTTTCTGCTGAATACTTCCAAAAGAGCACCGTAAAAGAAAGTAATCCCTATTTCTGATCACTAATTTTAACATTTGTTAAAATTACTAATACACAGTTATTGACTTCCAGCCAAAGATAATATGTGGTTTTCTTTCTAACATCAATTGGAGACATGTGATGAGCTGCATGTTATGTCAAGCAATGTACGTATTATTTCATGTAATACAAGTGCCCTGTAAATTGGGTACTACTGACCCTGATTTTATATTAGATTAAATGAATTCAAATAGGTTAGGTAGCATGTACAGAGTTAGAAGAAGAATGAATGGCAGTGCCAAGGTTTGAAACCAAGTTCATGTAACTCCAAAGCCTGTGCCTTTATCTACACTAGACTCCCTTCCTGTATCATCTGGTAAAGTGCTTTGAGTGTCATTGAGAGAAGGACTCTATATTAATGATTTCTCTATCCCCTACTATTTTTTAAGATACACATTTCGCTGTTTAAAGGAGGTCAACAGCATAATATGGACTCAACGAAGACTATTCCAGGGCGACTCAGAAGTCCTCATGAATTTTATTCCTACCTCAGTTACTAACTAACATTATCTATAAATGACACATCTCTAAACAAATTTGGGCCACAAAGTCCTTATGTACAACATGAAAATGTTAGCTGAATGATTTTTATAGTTTCTTTTTGCCTTAAGAGTCTATGATAACACATAGATGTGTCTATATAAAACCTCACTGATAATGACAGCAAGGGCAACTAAATTAACTATTCAAGAAACTGGAACCATGAGACTCTCCTACAAGAGAAGATTAAACACATTAGAAATATTCTGTGTGGAAAGATGAATACACAGAACAGATGGACCAAAACAAATAAAATCTAAAAGGATACAGAAACGTGAATATAATTATGCTATATACTATCTTGGGCTGTTACAACTTGGAAGAGAGAAGATCCCCTCAGAAATAAATTCAAGGCAAATCATACACAATAGAATTCTGTTATTATGATAGGTCATATTTGTTAAAGAAATAAATAGCTTTCTGAGAAGCTGAGACATATTCTTGGCCGGTGCACTCATAGTTTATTAACAGAAAAGAGGGTGTATATTTCATCTCTAGCATTTGAAAACTGAGAACGAATACACACTCTCAAGAACTCTTCCCTTCCCTACAGTTGGCTGACCTGGAAGGACTTGAGTTTGGCTGATAATATAAATCACACTCAGGTACTCTGGGGTTTTGATCCAGCTCCAGCACATAGCTCACAATAGACAATCAATAAATATTTGCTTGCATGAATGAATAAGCTCTGCCACTTACTAGCTGTGCCACTTTGGGAATATTACTTAACTCCTCATTTTCTCTGCAATCAAATGTGGATATGACAAAGCTCCTGGGAATCAGCCGCAGCCAAGAGTTCATTATAGCAGAATACCAAATGGTGGGGCAGGGCCCAAGGCCACAGTTGCAACACAAGTTTCAGATTCCTCCTCACACCATCACTGGTCTTCCAACCACAATTGTTGAGGTAGCAGAAGAACCCTGGAGTTCAAGTTTCAGCCACACTGTGCCACCAAACAACAAAGCTTGGACCCCCCACCCCATTACAAGGTGCCATGCCACTCAAAAGCCCCACCTCCCAGAGCCCAGAGAGCCCCTCTTCTGAGGTGTTTGCACCCAGTTTCTCACTTTGGAGTTCAATGGCGGGGGCATTCCTTCTCATCTCAGTACTAGGAAAGGTAGTGTGAGTCTCAAAAGAAACCATGTCTGAAACGGTCTTGAAAGCAATAAGCAAAACTATCTATGTTTGAAGTTAAGAATAAATCAGATAGATAACTTTTTTTAGATCTCAAACAGGATCTAGTTCAGATTTGACATAACATTTTTCAAATTTTTTACATATACATGTGTTTATTAGGTTTCCACTTTTTGCCTTCACAGGATTAAAAAGGCTTAAAATTTAATAACAATAACAATGTTTAAGATAAGGACTAGAAACGAAAACCTTGTAAAGAATGAACGAAGATAAATACATTCAGAAAAGAAATCAGATGACTGCTGCATCAAAATATTAAGCAATATGACATAACTTTCTAATGTGATTGGAGATTATCTCCCCAGGAAGTAGAAGGCCATTAAAAGTTTGCAATAGTCATTCCAGAAACAATTGTAGAAAAGTATTATCTTTTTAGACACAGTCCAAAATATACGTGACAATATCCTCAAATATCACTTTTGACTAAAGCCTAATCAAACCAGTTGATAATGGGTTAGTTAATAGCAAGATTAGGTTTCTATAGTAATGACAAGGAGATACATTTACACAGGGCAAATCATAAGCTAGGCCCTGTCCTAATTGTTTCACATTTTATTAACTCATTTTATCCTGACATTTTTCTTTAAGGTCTTCATCTAAAGATGAGAAAACTAAAACACAAAGAAGTTACATACTGCCTAATGTTTCATAACCATTTCCCCAGAATGGAACTTTGTAAGTTTGGCAGGCTTGAACATCTCCATAGGTATTACTGCAGCGCCAGTACTACTCTTAAAGCAGACTCTTGTTCTTTACGTCTACAAGCTTAGATGTAATATTTAGACACAAATATTTTCAATCATTATGAAATAACAGGATGTAAACCATTAAAAGTTATGCTGAATACATACGAAAACTGCCTGGAAGACATTTGGGCATATTTAGGTATGAAAAGGAGTTAACATCTCTATTATTAGGACTTTCTGTCCCAAAGCATTGTACAAGGGGGTCTTTGTTTATTCATTCTAGAATGTATTACTTGATTACTCTGCTTCCGGTGCTGTGGTCAAGGCACACCCATGAATGGGGAGCCCTATGTCCCCAAAACAGGAACTTGTCCAAACAAATCCGATCCCAGGCTATTATTCCCTACTTCCTGCTTGAGCCACTGCACCTGCTTCTTTGGTCTGAGTATTTGCTCAAGTGACTTTCAACCCCCGACCACCTTTGATATCCTTATGCTACTGGCCTGTGGGTCTCAGAATCTTTGCTTTTTCCTCTGTCCTCAAAGCAAACCAAAGGCAAAACTTTCTGTGTTTCCCTTGAATTACCACTAAGTTTTAGTCCTCTGTCCACACTCCCCAAACTTTCACCATGGTCTCTGTATATTAGTCTTGATAACATAAGTCTCATGCTGCTGTAAACTTTAGGAGACAACAAGAAATTTTCAAGCGATGTCACTATTCCATCTATGAGAAACTCACTTGCTACCCATGAAGTCATATTAGAAAGGATTTGCAGGGGATGGCAGTTGAATAAGATGAATATTTATGACAGGTTTTGTTGTATTATGAAAATACTAAATGCTCACTACAGACATTCAGTAACATACAAATATGTATATATGCATAAATATATACATAACAAAAAATAGAAATTAACCATCAAAGATAACTACTAACATGTTAGTGTATTTCCTTCCCCAAATCAATGTCAATATTCAACTAGTGCGATAGCTACCATACACATATACATACACAATAGACCCTCCATAGTTGGCCACCTCCATTGACCACCTCCATTAAGTTACCTTGATTTTCATAGACTGGGCATGCACCACAAGCTCATATCAGTACAGTAGGCCGAACTCCTTATGTTGACCACTTCCGCATGTTGACCAGTTTGTTACAATCCCTTGGGTGGTCAGCTTTCACAATCAAGGATTGTGGTTGGAAGACCAGTGACGGTGTGATGAGGAATCTGAAACTTGTTGCAGCCATGGCCTTGGGCCCTGCCCCACCATTTGGTATCCTGCTATAAGGAACTCTTGGCTGCAGCTGGTTTTATCTCTACATGCATAGTATTCTGAACATTTTGCCTAACAGCTTTTTCAATTCATGTGCTCTAGAAATCTAGCTTAAGTTAGATGAAACTAATTAAGATATGCTCAAATATAAGTGTAAAATGTTTACTGAGTGTAAGTAAAATTCTGACAACTTATGGGCTCGATAACAAAGAATTAATTTGGCACTTAATAGAGAAAAAATTTAGTGTTTGAATACGGTTATGTATTAGAAAATTTGTAGTTTTACAAAGTTGTATGTATATTTTCAAAGTCTATTGAATGAAAATTCTTATAACATTCAATAACGCATTACAAATTATATAGAGAATAGGAGCTGAATTTTTCTCATACAAACAATTTCTATGTCTATGTGGAAAATAGCACTGGAAGCAAATATATCAAATTGCTACCACTGTTTATGGGGAGAGAGAGATAAGGAGAGATCAAAGATGCTAGAATTTAATCGATCTATTTTTAATGATCATGAACTACTTTTTGGCCCCAAAATAAACATGGTAAGAAATATAAACAGGCTGGGCAGAGTGGCTCATGTCTGTCATTCTAGCACTCTGGGAGGCCGAGGTGGGTGGCTTGCTTGAGCTCAGGAGTTGGAGAACAGACTGAGCAAGAGTAGATCTCATCTCTACTAAAATAGAAAATCTAGCTTGGTGTGGAGGTGGACATCTGTTGTCCCAGCCACATGGAAGACTGAGGAAAAAGGATTACTTGAGCCCGGGATTCTGAGGTTGCTGCTACCACAGTCTACCCAGGGCAAGGGAGTGAGACTGTCTCAAAAAAAAAAAAAAAAAAAGAGAAATATAAATAAATACTTTTTTTCTCCAAAGCAGCACAGTTCTTTGGCTAGATGAGTAAGTGACCCAGTTTATCAAGCTGAAATTAAAGAATGGCATTCCAGTTTGTCATTGCGGTGAGGGCTGGTATGGAATAGCAAAAGAAGCAACTCAGAAGCGTAAAAAGGCGGGGCATAGTCAAGAAGATATGTAAAGTTCAGAAGGCTAAAGATGAGGTGTGAAAGGGCAAGGAATAGATAATAAAAAGAGATGAGGCTGAAAAGTTGGATTGCACAAACAATGTAAGGTGCCCCAGGTGACACGCTTAGATAATTAAACTTCATCTTGTAACAGAAGACCATTGTGGATTTTTAGTAGGCAAGGCCAAGTTCAGATTTATGTCAGGAAGATAACTCAGTTTGATATCTTTGTATTCTTGGATGGATTTAAAGTTTCAAGGATAATGGATGTCTTGAGTGTAAGAAATAAAAGAGAGGAAAGAAAGGGCCAAATTGATTTTTTCTGGAATAGCCTTGATTTCAGCCCTAGCCTTACAGAAAGAATTTTAAGTGCTCTGTGGGTCTTTGAGAGGTGAAGGAAGTGGAGTACCAGAGAAGATTCCAGACTCTAATGTACAGCTAAAAGAACTGAACAGCACCAACTCTGACACTTACTACTCATGGAGCCTTGTGTGTGTCCCAAACTCCCTGAATTTCTGTTTCCTCATTTCTTTTTAACTACAACTAACAACCCCTGGGTCACTTCTTTTACAGGGTGGCAATGAGAATTTATAAGTGGTAAACCCGGAATCAGGCAGGATGCCTAACACAATGACAATAATTATTTTATACCCATTTACTAGTAATTGAAAAATTTGATTTGTAAAAACTACCTAAGGGTAAGTACGTAACTTGTAAATCTGTGAAAATAGATGTTTGGCAGAGCACCAATTTTTCTGTTTTAAAAATTTAAAACTATTACATAGAGATGACGTAAGATGTTCAGAAAATGAAGTGAGCTATATTCTTGATAGACTCTAAATGTTTCCTTAATTACGTAACTTCAAATGTATTCCAATAAAATGCTAATTCTTATAAACTGCAATGTAGAAAGTGTGCAAATTCAATGACAACTTTCAAAATTTTTTCACTGGGACCAAATAAAAATAAGTCAGTATAAGGAGCCCCAGGGACAGCAGAGAAACAAAATGATATGCAAACAAAATTAGATCATTTAGGGGACCGAATTAATAATTTGCAGCAAGCTGCTGATGTGCAGACTGAGACCACAATCCCCCACTGCCTCTTCACAGAGTGCTCAGCACGTGGTAGACGCCAGAACACTCTTGGGAAAGGAGATGAATGTGTGAATTCTAAGTATAACCTCTGGTCAACCATCAGCTCTAGTCATGACTTCCACTCCTGCCAAATATTGTTCGGTACGTAAATCAGAAATTTTTAACATGAAGAGAGTATAAAATTATCAATGATGCTTTCAAAATATATATCAAATAGGACCCAGCACAGCGGCTCATGCCTGTGATCCTAGCCTTCTGGGAGGCCGAGGCAGGTGGATTGCCTGAGCTCACAGGTTCAAGATCAGCCTGAGCCAGAGTGAGACCCAATCTCTAAAAATAGCTAGGTGTTGTGGCGGGTGCCTGTATTCTCAGCTACTCCGGAGGTTGAGGCAAGAGAGTCACTGGAGCGCAGGTGTTTGAGCAGTCTACCGAGGGTAAAAGTGAGACTCTGTCTCAAAAAAAAAAAAAAAAAAAGTGTATATATATATATATATATATATATATATCAAATAAATAAATTCCACTTTTTATTCATATAAAAAATTTACCAATTGCAGATGACAAGACAAATATTTTAGTTCAAGTAGTTTATTTGGAGGCCAAATCCAGGGAAGCACTGGTGGGGGGTGGGGGGTAAGTGAGGCAGAGAAAGCAAAGAAGCCAGTAAGGAATATATTATGAGCAGGGCACTGTGGCTCAATCCTAGCATTCTGAGGGGGTCGAGGCAGGTGGATTGCCGGAACTCACAGGTTTGAGACCAGCTGAGCAAGAGCAAGACACACCCCCAACCCCCGTCTCTAAAAAAAAAAAAAAAAAGCCTGACATTGTGGCAGGCACCTGTAGTCCCAGCTACTCAGGAGGCTGAGGCAAGAGAATCACTTGAGCCCAGGAGTTTGAGGTTGCTGTGAGCTATGATGCCACAGCACTCTACCAGGGGTGACAAAGTGAGACTCTGTCTCAAAAAAAAAAAAAAAAAATTCTACATTTGGCTGGGTAAGCTGAAAGTACAGTTGAGGATCACACCAAATGCATTTAGGGTTCAATACATTTGGAATGAGAGAGAATAAGAAATAAAGTCTAAACATACACGCTCAATTAAAAATTCCAATTAATAGAACATTTCTTAAAACCAACTTTTAACTGAAACTATGTGTAACCCAACCTTATTTTGCAAAATTTTGGATTTAGTTCACCCAGGAACTGGGCTTCCTTCAGTTCTGTAGGAAATTGTGCACCTGCTGTTATCTACACAATGTAAGCAAGAGAAGGAAAGGTGTAGTGGCAGAAGAAACACTTGTAGTGTTAGAGTAAAAAAAGGAGAGAGGAAAGGAAGGAAGGAAGAAAAAATATATGCCTTAATTATGGGAAATCACCAAGAATAATTTTTTTAATTTTCATAAATATTGGGAAAAAATCATTCATATCATGAGTCTGTATTGTCTTTCTCCACCAGAGAGTTTGGAAAATAGGTATTTTATTTCACAAAATTCCAGTTAGACAAAACACTTTGTACGTAGAAACCAATAACAAAATTCACTCTCCAGCTTTCCAATATTTACATGGTAGCACTCCCAATTAACTTAAAAGAAAAATTTGTGTGATTATCTGGTTAAAGGGTCCCTCACCTCATTATGATCACAAATACATTTGAGAATCTGGAGAAAGCTAAGGACTCTCTCTCCAGAAACATGGACACACCTTCGCGCCCTTGATATATTGAACACAATAACAATAGCTTCAAAAATTACCTGTGATTTGAGCCATTCAAACTACTCAAAGAAGAATCATATAAGGGGAGTGTCCAGGCTCAATCCAGAGAACTAAATCAGTAGTGATTGCTTACTTGAATTCTATTGCAGTCAGCCTATAAGAACATAATATCTTAACAGTTTATAGAATTCTAGCAAAGGTTTTTCACAGAATCCTGGAAACAACTCTGCATGTTAATTTTACTAGGTTCATTTCTAAATGAGAAAAAAAAATCAAATTCAGAGGATTAAATTACTTCCTCAAATGTCACACATTAGCAACAAAGGTCAAGTGTAGAACCAAAGTATTATGATTCCAATTTCTCAACAATATTATAACCCAATCTCTACGTTTAAAAATGGTTTATGCTTCGTGGACAGTTTTAATGACACAAACAAACTCAGGCTTTTACTATGAAAGGAAAACATTCTTCCCCCCAAAAAATCATCAGCTGGTGATTTATTGTGAACAAGCGAACAAGCTGTGGACAAAATCCTACTTGGGGTTTTGTCAGTGTTAAGTCTCTGCTTTCATCTACTCCTATTTAATGTGAGAGACACAAAAGCCAGAGAGAGTCGCCACTTCCTTAGTCTCTCCACATAATCCAGGCATCCTATAGGAGCTTAAAAGACATGTTTTATTCTCTTCATTATGTACTGAATGATCAGAATTTATTATACAACTGATCTTTTGATCCGTCAGGGGCTAGCCGTTTTTGAAGCTCTGGTGACAAGAGTGTTGAAAAGAGAGCCAGTTGGCCACTCAGCACACATTGCAAGTGCCCACTTTGTAGGGCTTCTTAATGGGCCTGTATAATACTGTGGAAATTCACAGGGAGGAGGGGTGAAGGACAGGGAGCAAGGACCCACCCCAAACAAAACAAAACATAAACAGTACAAACCAGGAGATGCAACTCTTTGCCTTTGAGAGACCACAATGCTAGAGGAGGCAAGAAATTTTATCTCAGGAACTCTGAGAAGTGGGAAGGAGGAGGAGGTATGGCTTAGGCAGGGAATTGATTTTCAAGTTCAAGACAAAAAAATGTTAAGGTCTAAATTTGGTATGATCGACATCATTTTTATTTTTCCAAAACCACATAGAAGATCAAGATTATTCTGAATCCAGAGAGGCATGTCACAATCCCATCCCATTTCATAATCCCAGATAAAGTGTAGTAACTCAGTGTTGAATTAATTATGAGGAAAATTTGAACAAAAGACCCCTTCCTCTAATTCTTCCACATCTACACATATTTCTGGAAAATACTAAGCTCTGCATATCATAGAAAATGGACTGAGTTCTGAATGTGAATGTCCAAAGGAGAGTTGGCTATACAGAACTAAGTCCATTTTCTGTGCATTAGCCCTATGTGTTCTCTATCATAGAAAATGGACTCAGTACATTTTCTACGGTGAGAGAGAGAGACAGACAGACGGATAGGCACACAAAGAAAGGTGGATAGATAGATGTGAGCTTTAATTTCAAGGAGCACAAGACAGAAAAAGAGGAGCACCATTCTTATTTCTTTTGATCTGAGAAATGTGTACTCTCAGGTTACCGCTTGCATTGATTATTCACTTGGTAGACCCAGAGTAGTTGCACCTGAATTTGCTTCTGCATTTTAGTGAAAGATTTGTGCCAACTTATCAATGAAAGCGTGGGGAAATCGGCTGGTCTGAGAACCTTTTGTGAATGACGTTTTCTCTTGCCATTTTTGACATATCAGTGCTCCAAATTAATGAAGATTCTGAAGGACATAAAAATGAGAGAAAAAATATTCTGAAAGATTTTTAAAAAATTGCATTAGACATAAAACATGCTAGCAGAAATTATAATTAATAAGAAGTGAAATAGAACACCACCTTAAAATAGAAAGCAGAATCCCCTTGGAAACAACACATGGGGCTAATGCAAAAATCAATGTTCACTGTACTGGTTGCTTGCAAAATTACACAATTAATCCTGGGTAAACTAACCTATCAGCAATGCACACTGCAGGGTTGCTGATAACTATTAGGCTGCACGATGTATTAAAGAAAGAGAACATTAATGAGATCCCATGAGAATCTAAAGATTCAAATCACTTTTTTTTTCTCCCTAAAAGAACATTTTTACTCCACTTAATGGACATTACTTTTCTTATCTGATACACATATGGTCAGATCCACCATTAAATCAATCATTAGGAACCAGAAACATTCTGTCTTGAGTTTAAAATTGCTATTGAGCTGATTTCAAAGTAATAGAGGATTTAGAAATCTACATAAGATGCCACCTTATCTTGCTGCTGGAGTTGATTGTAATCTATGCTATCCTATATTACTGGGCTCTCACGGGGGCTAATGAGCTATTAGAATATTGCTGCGTTAACACACTCCAGGCCACGTGACGATACGTAATCTCATGTGTATTCCATTATGCCAGTTATTCCTTATTCCACAGGAAAAAATAAATAGAAATAAAGTAACCACTTAGGTATAGTCATTTTAAAAATGTTTCCCATTATACATATGTGCATATTTGCATTGAGTATACTTAAACATGTCCACATTCACATACCTCATCAAACACTTAACATCTGAATAGAAAAGTGTACACATTTAAGCAGAAGAACAGTTTAAATATTTTTCTGATGGTTAGGCTAAGCCTTTAAAGTGTTCATGTTTTTCTTCTTCCAATTCTTAGATTAACTGTAATCCCATCCAAAAGCAACCACCTGGGGGAGGGGCTAACAGGTGCTTCAAATACTCCCTGGAGTTTTCATTATATGCTTAATTGAATTGAAATTGCTTTGAAAAAAAATCCGTATTATAATTAAACTATACATTCAAATGACATCATTAAATTTGGTCTTAACCTTCTCTGTATCTTGATTATTTAATCCCAACCACATGACGACAGTCTTGTTACATATTAAATCCATCCTGGCATTGTTTACCTGTATGACAAAGCTCTCTCTCTCTATATATATATAGAGAGAGAGAGACGGACAGGCACACAAAGACAGGAGGATAGATAGATATGAGCTTTAATTTCAACCAGCAGAAGACAGAAAAAGAGGAGCACCATTCTCATCTTCTCCTGGTCTCCCCTGACAGGCACTGGCTCGTTCCCTTGGCTTCGGCTCCACGACCAGAACACACTTAGCACAGTGCTGATACTGCAACAAAATCACTAATGGGAAGCTGAAAGTAATGAGGGCAGGCAGGTATCTCAGGGACTAGAAAGATGCAAAACAAAACCAAAAAAGGAAGAGACAACTAGAAGAAAATCCACACAGAGAAAAGAATGCAAATACCCAAAGAAGAACAGTTTGCCTGGAAAAGCCAAGGGCTACTTAGCAAAAAGACAGCCAGCATTTCTTTATAGCCTTGAATCTGCAGCAACTGCCCACACATGCTATTGTCTGCAGAACCCGGTCTGTTTCCTAGCACTTTTGATTTCTATGCCATGCCTTTCATATCTGTTTTCCACACACACATATCACCTACTGTCTTTCAAAATGATACGGGCCCGTTAGCCCTTATTTTCATCTAATAGGAATTAAAATTATTTGAGAAAAAACCAGATTTTCTGCGTGTGTGTGTTTGCCTGTTTGTTTTTCTCCTCCAGCTCACAGGCATGATACGCTCCCATTAATGCAGAGAGCTGGACTGGAATTTCAGAGCATGGATAGAGCTTGCACACAGGGAATAAGACAGCGTTTCCCGCTTCCCTGTGTTTCTTCTCATGTAGCCTGTCTATAAAACAGCTCACAGAAAACATGAACAATGATTTACAAAGCTACTCTCTGCTTGATTTTAATAGATGGACATTCCTAGGTGTTGGATATCAAATTAAAAGTGAAATAGGCCTGGGGCAGAGAGGAGGTGGATAACATTTATGCTCCGGAAAACCCTGCCAATATCCACACCTGCGACTTACTGTTTACTTACCACAACATTAATTTTACCTAGGAAGACTCCCGGTGAAATTATTTACTTGAAATAATAGGCACAAATTAACCTGACAAGCATTTCAGCTTTCAGCACAAATTTTCCTTGTTTTCAACAAGAAAATATTGTGACAGGAACTAAGACACCCTTCTTTTTCTGTTTTCAAATCTCTCCTGTACGAATTCCACTCAGAACAGAATCATTTTTTACCAAATTGTCAACCAAGCATTGGGGAATAAGGAAACATTTTTGCAGAATGAGAGTGAAAAAAGATAAAAATCTAGGTGGTATAAAGTAAAAAAAAGTTCTCTAGCAAATCATGGTGATGTTTCCACTTTAAAGGAAGCACGTAGGGTACAGGTGAAACTGATTAAATGTAGAATATAAATGTCTGAACACAATAACTAAGAAAACGCCATGAAGGCTGTGTTAACCAGTTTCACGAAAATATGTCAAATTGTACATAAACCCAGCACATTGTACTCCATGATTGCATTAAGTACACAGCTATGATTTAATTTAAAAAAAAAAAAGGAAGCACATAAGCATTTACCACCTCCCTCATTACCCATTCTCAATTTCGCTTGAATTTAGGTATCAGAAGAAGAACAACCACAGCTGATCTTCTAGACAATGGGGTCCTCTCTGTGTGTTTAAGTAATGGAACTATTTTGTGTTTGAGGCAACTTTCACGTTTCCTTCATGAATTGTCTCAAAAAGAATTAAAATGATGTGCTTTAATTCAGATTCTACCTTACCGGTTGGCTCTCTAATTTATATTCATTTTCAAATTTTAAATGAAATTTATTTAAATTTATGATATAATTTATACTAATATATTTATATATTAATTATATTATATAATTTATAATAAATGTATTAAATTTATTATATAATCTAATGATCAAATAATGTGCTTCCATCACATCACTTATTATTCATCTATGAATCATCTATCTACTGAGACAGACTGTAAACTCCCTAAGGGTAGCGACCACTCCGAAGTACTCACTGTCGTTTCTGAACTTAACAAAATGTGTTCTATACCCCGTGGACAATAATTATACATTAAATGTATAAAAGGTTTATAAACTTAACCCTCTATTCCTGCGGTTCTCAACCTGTGAGTTGCAATCCCTCTGGGGGTCGAACGACCCACTCACAGGGGTCGCCTAAGATGATCAGAAAACACAGTAGCAAAATTACAGTTATGAAGTAGCAATAAAAATAATTCTACACTTCCACAACTTGAGGAACTGTATTAAAGGGTTGCGGCATTAGGAGGGTGGAGAACCACTGCATTCTATCAATAGCTAACACTGCCCTTTTGAATTCTTTTTTTTTTTTTTGTAGAGACAGAGTCTCACTTTGTCACCCCCAGTAGAGTGCCATGGCGTCACACAGCTCACAGCAACCTCCAACTCCTGGGCTTAGGCGATTCTCTTGCCTCAGCCTCCTGAGTAGCTGGGACTATAGGCGCCCACCACAACGCCCAGCTATTTTTCTGTTTTTGCAGTTCGGCCAAGGCCTGGTTTGAACCCGCCACCTTCGGTATATGGGGTCGGCACCCTACTCGATGAGCCACAGGCACTGCCCCCTTTTGAATTCTTTCATTAGATATTTTGCACTTTTCTCTCCTAACAAATTCTGCAATTGGATATAGCTAATACAGGTTTGAATTAATTGAATAATTGCAACAACCTTCTGAGATACGTACTATTCTTTATCTCTTGTACAATAATAGCAGTTACTGGGCAAAAAATGACCACTTTCTGAATAGTAAATTACTGTCAAAAGAAAAGATGGGATAGCCCACACACAATACCTTGACAAAGCCCTTACTGGGCTGGAAAGAAAATAGCGTGGCCATCTTTACCCCTTCTCTGAATTATGGCTGAGTTCCCCTCAGTCTCCTTCACATGTAGCCCTCCTCTCTCAGCTAAGGATCCACAGTAAAAACAGGAAGGACAAGAATGAATGAATGTGTCAGGCCGGGCGCATTGGCTCTGTAATCCTAGCACTCTGGGAGGCCGAGGCAGGTGGATCACCTGAGCTCACAGGTTTGAGACCAGCCTGAGTCAGAGTGAGACCTGGTCTGTGAAAACAGCCGGATGTTGTGGCAGGCACCTGTAGACCCAGCTACTGGGGAGGCTGAGACAAGAGAATTGCTTGAGCCCAAGAGTTTGAGGTTGTTGTGAGCAATGACTTCACAGCACTCTACCGGGGGCGACAAAGTGGACTTTGTCTAAAAAAAAAAAATAATAATAATAATAATGTGTCCCCACAGACCAGGGAGCCATACCTGCTGCCTATTGAACCCTAACAATTCTTACTCAAAATAAAGTTAATTCTTACTCAGTCCAAAAAGTAAAGTTAATGTTAATTCTTTAAATGAATACTTAGAGGACATTTACCTTCTAGTGTCAACTTCATAATGAGGACTGGTATTGCTATAACACTTTATTTAAGTATCACTCTTTTGTATTAGATAGTGATAGAGGACCATAAAACTTTCACCAAAATGTCATTAATTTTATGAATATTTCCATAAGAAAATAATTTGAAGGGTTGTGCGGATGACTGAGATAATGACTCCCAAGGAGATCTACGTTATAATTCCTAGAACCGGAGAATGTCTTACCTTACATGGCAAATGGGACTTTATATATGCCTTTAAGTGATTAAGAATCTCAAGATGGGGATGTTATTATGGATTATATGGATGGGTTCAATGTAATCACAGGTGTCCTTCAATGGGGAGGTAGGAGAGTCAGAATCTGAAAAGATGGTATGAGGACGCACCAGAGCAAGAAAGAGAAATTGGACAATGCTACAGTGCCAGCTTTGAAAATGAAGGATGGGGCCACAAGCCAAAGAGTACAGGTGGCCTTTAGAAACTAGAAAAAGCAAAGAAACAGCTTCTCCCCCTAGAGCCTCTGGAAACCACAGCTCTGCTGACACCTTGATTTTAGGACTTCTAACCTCCAGAACTGTAAGGGAATAAATTTACAATTATTTCAGTGACTAAGTTTGTAGTGATTGGTTAATGCAATAACAGAAAACTAATTAGGGTAACGTGACATAGAAATATGCAGATAACTTACATTTTAATTTTGGGGACCAATTTTTGTAGTTCTTTTGAGTTTATGAAAAATATATCCTGCTTCTTTCTAACTGTTTTGCTAGGAGATGAATTAATAGTATATTCATAAGCTTACATTAAAATCATGCTGCTTCTTATAGAAACCTAAGTCCTAAAATAAGATTTATGTCAGAAACATAATCTATTTGTATTGAGCATGTGAAGTATTCTTATAAATTAAGTCAATAAATAGTAAGAACAATAGATTAATATCTTGCATAAATTAGGGCATAACATCTGTATTCTTATTAACTTAATATTAAACAAAAAATTCAAAGCTTTCCATGGTGTGCTTATCTATATTCCAACGGTAAGAACACTTACAGAACAGAACAGAACATTGGGAGGATTTCTCAATATGTTAATACTATTAAAATATAAGTCCTTGAATACATGTTAAGTACTAGGGAGTGTTACTCCTGTGAATTTCCTCTACCCCGGTGAGGAAGAGACTGAGTTGACTTTTCGTCTATTTTTTCACAATGACCATGATATTAAAAATAAAAAGGCATGACCAGGCATGGTGGCTCATGCTTGTAATCCCAGCACTCTAGGAGGCTGAAGCAGGTGGATTGCTTGAGCTCAGGAGATCAGCTTAAGGAAGAAAAGGAACCCTTTTCTACTACAAATAGAAATAACTAGATGGGCATCATGGCAGGTACCTATAGTCCCAGCTACTTGGGAGGCCAGGGCAAGAAGATGGCTTGACCCCAAGAGTTTGAGGTTGCTGTGAGGTATAATGCCAGGGCACACTACCCAGGACAACAGAGTGAGATTCTATCTAAAAAAAAAAAAGGAAGGAAGGAAGAAAGGAGGAAATCTACACTTAGATTTAGTTAATTCATTCAAACTGTTCCTTAGAAGCCAGCATGTCTTTCAGTATATCTGAAATATATTTTATATACATCCCTTTTTGATTGACAATTAGGTTGTTTTCATTTTTAGCATTTACAAATAGCTGCTTGGAACATACTTGTATACTTCTCCTGGGGCACACACATGAGCATTTTTCTTGGATGATCATACAGTGGTGGGATGCCCGAGTAAAGGGAAAAACATTTTCGACTTTACTATTTGTTGTGAAATTCCTCCTCCCCAAAGGGATAATACCACTTTCCCCTCACACCAACAGAGAATGAGTGTTCCCATCTCCTGACATCTACATCGTCATGACATTCTGTATTAGATGTTTTTATTATGACAGCCTAATAAACAGTAACTTTTTTGTTTTTAAATGGGGTCTCTCTATTCCCAATGTTGCCCAGGCTGGAGAGCAGTGGCTATCCATAGCCCAGATCACAGTTCACTGCAGCCTGGAATTCCTTGGGCTGAAGCTGTCTTCCTGGCTCAGCTTCCCACATAGCTGGAATGATAAGCCTGACTTCCTTAAGATTTTGCTTTTGTTTTGTTTTTTTTATGTTTTTTGTTTTTGTTTTTCTATGTAGAGACAAGGTTGCTCAAACTGGAGTGCAAAGGCTCAATCACAGCTCAATATAGCCTCGAACTCTTAGGCTCAAGCAATCTTCCTATCTCAGACTCCTGAGTAGCTGGGACTAAGGCAGGCCCCACCCGATGTGGCTATTTTTTTTTATTATTATTATTTTGTGGAGACAAATTCTCACGACATTGTCCAGGCTGGTCTATAACTCCTGGTCTGAAGTGATCCTCCTGTCTAAGCCTCCCAGAGTGTAATATGCTGGAGTGACAGTCAAGAGCCACTGTGCACAGCCCATTGCGATTTTGTTAAATCATAATTCTGGGTATAAGTTGCACACTGTATAATTATCAAATTTTATAAAGTACAATTCAGTGAGTATTGACAAAAATATACAGTTGTGTGAGCACCACCACAGTGAAGACATGAAACATTCCCATTTTGTAGGTCTTCAACTTAGCCACCAGTCTTTGATCTTGTTTCTGTCACTCAATCTTGCCTTTTCCAAAATATCATATAAATGAAATCACACAGTAAATAACCATTTGTGACCAGGCATAATCTTTTGGGAGTCATTTGTATTTGTGTGTGTATCAGTAGTTCATTCTCTTTGATTGCTGGGTAGACTTCAAGGTAGGAATGAACCACACTTCTTTTTCACTGTGGTCTTAATTGGCCTTGTCCTAATCACTCATAAGGTTGAGTACCTTAGCATATGTTTTTGGCTATTTGAACTTCTTTTCTCCTTTTGCTCATTTTTCCATTGTGTGCCTTTTTTGTAATCAATTTGAAAAAATATTCTATTGTTCTTTTTGTCATTCTCTGCAGAGCTAGTGGTCTTATCATTTCACATAAATTTGAAAATGAATATTCAAAAGCCTAAACTTCAATTTTCCTGAAGAAAGAATACATTTAGGAGCATTTGACATCTTTTATACACATTCCAAAATCTAGGGCCGGAATTTGGGCTAAAGTAAACATAATTTATTTTCTATTCAATAAAACTTTAAATGATTCCTTCCTCAAAAAATGGGAGGTGGATACCTTTCCTACTATTGAAGTTTAGGGAAACCTCTATATGGTGCATGAGAATATGGCAAGGAAAAAGGTATTCAAAATCCATTTGAGACAATTATCATGCTATTGCAATCAACACATATATGGTGCTTATGATCAATAATTGAATGGAAAATGTCTTTTGTTTTCTGTAGCAAACACAAAACTGCTGTAAGAATTAATGACTGGTTCTCTCAGTGCAGAAAGCATTTAGGAATTCTTTCTGCACGAGCACGCCCTCATCTGAACCAGAGGCTCACTAAATGTCATCCACCCCAGCCCTGAGCCCTCTCACCCACTCATTCTGCTACTAAGCAGCCTGGAAACGTGTTTCTTAAACCTTGTCATCTCATAATTGCTTAAGCTTTGGTTGTTTTTATGGAAGTCCTATGTGCAGGGGCTGTGGATTATAATTTACAACAGCCCCCAAGGCACCCATATCATCTTAATAGAAGTGCAGTAAATAAAAAGAGTAAGATGGTCTTGCTTATAAAATCCCCTTTATCACACCCTACTTCAAGTCTATGCTGTTCTCATCTCCCCTATGGAATACCCACTGGTCCTACCTCTCCACGGTAATCTGCTATTCTTACAACAATCAGGGTTGTTTTTGCTTTTTAATAAACATAAATGACATCAATGAGCTTTACTGATTGAGTTCCTTTGCAGTTCCTATATTGGGCTTAAATCCATAGTGCCGTCCATGACCCACAAGGCCTTCCGTGATCTGCCCTATGCTGACCTTGTGCCCGCCAGCCTCTGCTATGCTCACTGCACTGCAGGTTCCAGCCTTCTGTCCCTTCCAGACTGGGCCAAGACTGATTCCTCCACGCTGCCTCCCTGCCTGCTGCCCCTCTGCCTGGGACTCCACCCCTTGGGCTCTTTTCCTGTTTGCCTTCTTTCCTTTCTGGCTCAGCTTGAAAGGCACTTTCTCAGAGAAGTCTTTCTAAAGTAAGTTCCTCCTTCTATTTTTTTTTTTCCCCATCACAGTCCTTTGTTTCTTTCTTGTAATAATTGTATGTGTTTATTTATTTATTGGGTAACGTTCTTAGAAATGGCAACTCTGGGAGGGCAGGAAATTTGTCTCCATCGCCATGCATACCCCATTGCCTTGGATAGCTCAATAAATATTTGATGAATGAATGAACGAATGAATGACTCTTTGAAATCAGACACACACACACACACACATATGTACACGTGTGCGCACACACACAGTCTCACTGGTTCTTCTTCCCTGCTTGCCTCTGGAAAGCATAGCTACAGCCCCATAAGTACAATTTTTGATAATTGTTCTTTCCCAACATGAATCTGGTCAAAGCAAATTATTCAAGAGTTTCACAGAAGCTAATTTTTTCCCCAATGCACACGGCACAGGGCTGAAGTGGAGGCGGGTGCTGAGGGGAGGAGGCAATGGGAATCAAGCTGCTGAAAATTTCTTTCCTCTGCAGACTTTTAAACTGCTAATCAGCACAAGCAGCTTGGAACAGATGGAGCACCAAAGGTTGCTGAAATGGCACATAGCTAATTCCAGGTGATTTAATATCTTACATCACTCTAGTGAAAACATTGACAAAGAAGAAGAATATACTCTGGCATCTTTCTGTGCTGCTGGGTTCAGTGTTAGCTTCTGAGCCTCTATCAAGGCATTTGCATAAACCAACATTGCTTAGAAATAACGTTTGGGTGTGGTACACAGAAACCACTGCTGAACGGGGAAAATGCTAGTGCCCTGTGTATGACTGGCCACACTCAGCAGCCTTTTACTAAAAATGAAAGGTTTACTTTGACAGATGGCATCTTATGCCTGTAGAGTCAGCCAAATATATTGCCAATACCATGGGAAGTTAGCAGGGAAGAGAAACATGAAGTTTGGATACTTCTGGTAGAGCCCTATCCGGAAGCACAAACACTTGTGTTTTTTCACAGACAGGTTTGGTCTGGAGTTGCCACTCCTCGCCTGATTCAGAGGCTAGTCTTTCATCCAAAGAGCATTCTGTCCATTGTCTACTCTGGACAGAGTTAATAGGAATCACCTCTTACTAGCTTTATGAAAGAAAATATTCACTTTCATCCTTCACTTGACCACGTTAAAAAAGACATGATATATAACAGTACAGAGATGTCTTCTAATTGTCATAGAGAAAGGTCAAATTTGAAATTATGGGACATCAAAAAGAAAAAAAAAAAAAAGGCCTGCAATAAACAATCTATTTTTTTTTCTTTTTTGTAGAGACAGAGTCTAACTTTTTTACCCTCGGTAGAGTGCTGTGGCATCACAGCTCACAGCAACCTCCAACTCCGGGGCTCAGCCGATTCTTTTGCTTCAGCCTCCCGAGTAACTGGGGCTACAGGCACCCGCCACAACATCAGGCTATTTTTTTGTTGCAGTTTGGCCGGGGCTGGGTTTGAACTGGTATATGAGGCCAGTGCCCAACCCACTGAGCACAGGCACTGCCCTCTTAAACACTCTTAAAGATATAATTTCACTATTATTGGGCCAAAATTTCAAATACATGTAAGATGTTTCACTGTTCAGTACTTCAATTTAAACTTGTACCATCAAGACATTGATTTTTAAATACTATGTGGGTGGTTTTACCCCTCCTCAGATACAGCTGTCTAATACATGAATTTGTGTTTACTTGCTTTGACATATTTTTCACAGAGGTCTCCTATCTTACATTCTTAGGTTTAAAATATCTTTAAAGGTATATATAATCTCACTCAGAACATTAATTATGTCAATTTCCAAAGGCCTTTGGATGGCAGTTGACAAATTTGGTGAAACCGATTGATTAACGAAGACAGTCAATAAAATGTCAGCGGAAATGCTGAAAGTGAAAAAAAAGTCAGAAATCACAATCTGGCAAACTCAGAAGTAAATTTCACTATTGAATCATTCAATAGACAGCAGTGCAGCTTTTTCAGAAGTCAGGGTGCAAAGTTTTGAGAAAAACAATTCATTTGTATAATGAATCACCTAGCACACGGCCTGGAAATAGGTGCCATTTTTTGCTGCAAACAAAACCAATTTTTATTATGCCAATCCATGAGAATTTTTAAAATGTTATTTTTGACTGACACATAATTGCACACATCGGTGAGGTATAACAAGAAGTCTCCACACACGTATGCATTGTGTAAGGATCGAACCATGGTACTTAGCATACCCATCACCTCAAACGTTTATCTTTTTTTGGTATGGTGAGAACATTCAGGATTCTCTTCTAGTGCTTTTGAAGTATAAACTATAATATTGTTTACTGTAGTCACCCTGTTGTGCTATAGAGTGCCAGATCTTATTTCTCTGTCTAACTGTAATTTTGCACCATTGACCAATCTGTCCCTATCCTTCCCTCCCTCTCACCTTTTGGTAACCACTATTCTACTGCATGCTTTTAAGAAGAGATCAGCTTCTTTAGACTTCACAGATAAATCGTATTATGGGAGTATTTGTCTTTCAGCACCTGGAGTATTTTACTAACATAATGCCCCCCCCCCCAAATTCATCCATGCTGCTACAGGTCCCAAGAATTTTGTTCTTTTTTGTGGCTGAGTAGTAATCCATTGTGTACATAACCACATTTTCTTTATCTATTCATCTGACAATAGACACTCAGTTTGATTCCCTATCTTCGCTCTTGTAAATAATACTGCAATAAGCGTGGGAGTGCAGCTATCTCATTGACATTCTATTTCAGGTGTTCACTTTACTAATAAACGCTTTATGAGAAAGTATAGCCAAAAAGAATGAATTGAACACAAGTGATGTACTGGAGATTTGCAAAAGAGCTGTTATGTGTGTATGCGTTATGTGCATTATGCATTTGAATTCTCAGCTGATAGTCTCTGAATTATGCCTTGTCACTGTTATCTTGTTAAGCACCCAGAGTTAATCTTTGCAAGGAGTAATTCCAGAAGACAGAGTTAGAATATTTCACGCCACTACAGCTATTGCTTTATAAACTATCACAACACAAGCACTTCTTCCTATAGAACTTCAAATAAATTACATTTTCGGTATTTGCAGATGCAAGTTAAATATCCGCAGCACTCAAAAGGAGGGACATATTCCCAAAATGCTATCAAAAGCAACATCATCTTCTACTAATCAATACTGTAAGTATTCATGCCCATACTTTTCTTAAAAATTAAACTTTCTTACAATTGTAAGTTTAATTAAAATGCAATGTATAAAAATGATGCAATGAGTCTATTATTATATTCAGCCAATATAATTTTCTTATTGCAATGGCCAATAAGAAAACAATCTTGAGACTGCAGCACAAGCACCACTGTCTCTTAAAGCTGTACAAAATATTTTCACTTGAAAAAGGTAGGAAGATGACACAAATAAAATAAAGACTTCAGAGAAGCAGTGGGAGGATCTCACAAGCTCAAGAGTTCAAGACCAGCATGAGGAAGAGCAAGACCCCATCTCTAAACTAAATCCCCACCCAGGTGCTGTGGCGGGTGCCTGTAGTTCCAGTTACTTGGGAGGCTGAGGCAAGGGGATTACTTCTGGCACTCTAGCCTGGGCAACAGAATGAGACTCTGCTTCCAAAATTAAAAAAAAAAAAAAAAAAGCCTTAAGAGAATCCTGATAATTCATCATCATCCTAATACTTGAACTCTTTAGCAATATTTTCCTTTTTTTTTTCATTTCACATGCTTATTATGTCTAAAGAATAGCCACAAAAGAGGCTTATGGAGTTTCTGGGTCTGGAGACTAGAAGGGGTCAGGAAACAGCAGCACTCTGAAATACAGAGGACAAATTAACCCTGCTGTGTTTTTATGCTTTCTCCTTCTTCATCTCAGAATTTTAAAGCACCTTAATTAGCACACCCTCTACCTCTCCACCACCCAATCAAGCAAGCATTAAGCTGGCCCCAGACAAAGCTGCAGTGAAAGTATCCATGTTTCACCTACATCTGGCTTTCTCTAACCTGACTCCAAATTAGAGAGGGCTCTTGTTTTAGAATGTTTGGGTAAACCTTTCAGGACTTGAGAGAGGTATTTAAATCACATTTTATCCCATCAGAAGTTTCTCTCAAACGGTACTAGAGTACACTGTAATAAATATTGCTAAAAATTAAGTGCCCCTTAAGTAGGACTTGAACACTGTATTTTGTTTCTGAGAAATAACCACTGCAACGGAATTAGTTCTTTGCCTTTCAGATTCTTCCTTTTCCCTAATAACTTTTTATGTGTGTGATAGGGTCTTGTTTATTGCCCCCGAAGGGTGCAGTGATGTGATCATAGCTCAGTGCAACTTCGAACTCTTGGACTCAACTCTCAACTCTTGGATCCTCCTGTCTCGGCCTCCCCACTAGCTTGACAGGCTCATTTTCTGTCATTATTATTTTTTTGTAAGGATGGGCTCTCCCTGTGCCGCCCAGGCTAGTCACAAACTCATGGCCTCCCATTCTCCTTCCTCGTCCTCCCAAATTGCTAAGATCAAAGGAGAGAGCCATTATACTCAGCCCCAAATAACTTTTACTGGTTCACAAACTGAAAGTAACCTTTCTCTATCAGACCTGCTTAGCACATTATCTGTTCATCCCTAAGGCTCACCCTTTCTGTTTTACATTATAATTGAGTGCACCTCCCAACTCTTGGATAAGACTGGAGGTTCAAAACATTTTTGAAGTGTCAGATCTCCATAACATGAAGTCTCCACATGCTATATGGAGCCTGTTGTGCTGTAGAGTGTCAGATCTATGGACACATGTAGGCCCATAACAACATTATTTTATGTACATATATTTAGTGGGAACCATAAGCATCTTCAGGCCAGCACCTGGGTCTAATTCATCTTGGAATTCATCTATAGGGCACCATGATTTTCATATAGCAGGAAGTTCACAAATTTTCATTTGATGATTAAACAGAGAAAGACAATAGAAAAGAGATAGGGGACGGGTGATGAATTGACTTAGGGGTGTTTTGCTCTCCTTAAGTTGGGGACTGCACCTCCCGAGGTGGTAATATCAGTTTTGTGATGATCTTGGGATAAGCTTTTCCCAGAGCATAAGTAACCAAACACACTGTGAGAACTGCATTGCCTATGAATTCTCTTTCAATCCTTTTGATTATAAAAAGCTAAATGTCTCACGTAGGTGCTAATAGTATGTTAATAGCAATTTAATTTTACTAATCTTCCTGTTTTGGAAAAAGAGAGCAGGACGCAAGCCCAGAACCTTTGGCAGGCAACAGTATCTGGCTAGAATGTAATGGCCTTGGGTGGCTTTCATGGTATTCATGTTTGCAGTTACCTTTCATAGTTTGTCACTGACACTGGTGTTTCGTTTATAGTAAGGAAATAAGACCTCTACTTGAAGTTAGCATATTTTTTATAAGGAGCCAGGGAAATTTTTAAGTAAGTTACAGCAGGTAGCACGCAGGGAAGATGGTGGGTTTAGGGGAGTATCTTCCAAGAGAAACAGAAATTATCAGAGATTGGCTATTTTTAAAATAAAAGACAGCAAGAAATCTGTGTGAAAAGGCAGGAGCTGTGAGGAGACAGAAGCAGAGAGCTGTTGAGTCAAAGGAGAGGGTCTCTAAGGATACAGGGACACAGAGGGGAATAATGAGGGCTGAGTCCGGTTGCAAGTGGAAACCGAGTGTGACAGTAACTTGGCCTGCAACGCAGTGGGAAGCCGGGGGAAATTTTCAGGAAGTAAGCGACATCACGGTCAAAGTGACAAGCGAGAAAGGGGATTTTAACAGTGACATTTAGACTTCAGTGGAGAAGAATGACTAAAAAAGGCTGAAATAGAGTGAGGGAAAGGTTGCCAATGGTCTAGAGATTAGAGAATTCAACACAGAATTTTCCAGAATGTCTGGTGAAGAAATAAATCTCAGTGCTTTAGGAGAAAGTTGAAGCAGGCTTAGTGGCAGCTTAAAAGTAGAGAAAGGACATACAGAGAGGATAGGAAATGGTAGATTGCAAAAACAAAACTGTTATAAAGGTGCTCTCTGATACTGTAAAAATAGAACGTGCTGGATCAAAAGAAACTATGAAAAAGTCTGAGTTGCTTGGGCTCCCATAATCCCAGTGTTTTTTAATGCAAACTCATTGTATTTAATATAATAGAAACTTCACTTTTCTACCACTCTTCTTTCTCAACTAGTTCACACTTCCAATCTCCACCACTCACTACATTTTCTACCTACACTTTAAGAGAGCAGAATTTACCATTTATAAAACTTTAGATTATATCATCTGACAATAAAACTCGTTCAGACAATTTGCATTTTCTGAATAAGGAAACCTTTTATCAGTGGCTGGTTGATTCACTGCTATAATTTAAGATGCCAACAGACAACCTGCGTTCCAGTTCCACTTTGACACGTATTAGTTCCATGAGCTCCACTGAGCCTCTGTGAACAGGACCAATACCTGTCCTGGTTAAATAGCCAGTTGTTACAAGTATCAAATAAAATGACATATACATATGGTGTCTTTCATGCAAAGACAAGTTAGGGCATTACCAATAGAGAATTGACTTCTCCTTAGCACAGCATTTTAGGGTTACGCATGTTGAATTTTCCCCATTGAAGTGTCATGAAATATGAAAACTGGAGTGCAATACCCTGCAAGTGGTTTTGCAAGACTGCAGAGGGAAATACCTGCTCATATGTATTAGAAGGGTGGGAGAAGGCTACAGAGGCATAAGAATTAACACGCATGGTTCTCAAGCATGAGAGAAAAGTGATGTGGAAACATTGGAAGAATGCAGTGGCAGGATTTGCAAAACTAGAGAAGAGGAGGCAATGAGAACACAAACTGAACCCACATTAGGCCAGGCAGGCCTATGTTCTTCATTCATTCTTCAGAGAGCATTTAGAGAGCCAAGAAAGCTGCCCTGATGTATCCTCTTGACCTGCTTCTTGCTCTGCGCTCACAGACCACCGCAGGCGGATAGAAGAGTGATGCTGGCCCTGGGCACCCACTGGTCTTCTTTCCAGCCTAATCGTGCCTCTGGGAGTGAGAAGTGAGGGAGTGCTACAGCTGAATGCATCATCCTCATTTCAGGGAGAAAAACCTACTTCCCTATAAGAGGGAAATAGAAGGAAATGGGCAAGCCCTTTTCTCTCCCTCTTCAAGCCTGGTCCCTCCAGAAATCTAAGTAGTCATGTTGGAATTAGAAAGCAAGGTTTGGCCTGATACGGTGGCTCAGACCTGTAATTCCAGCACTCTGGGAGGCTGAGGCGAGTGGACTGCCTGAGCTCACGAGTTCTAGACCAGCCTGAGCCAGAGTGAGACCCCATCTCTAAACATAGGTGGGCGTTGTGGTGGATGCCTATAGTCCCAGCTACTTGGGAGGCTGTGGCAAGAGACTCACTTGAGCTCAAGAGTTTGAAGTTGCTGTGTGCTATGATGCCACAGCACTCTACTGAGGTGGACAAAGTAAGACTTTGCCAAAAAAAAAAGAAAGAAAGAAAGAAAGAAAGAAAGAAAGAAAGAAAGAAAGAAAGAAAGAAAGAAAGAAAGAAGGAAGGAAGGAAATCTAAGTAGTCGATTTTTGTTTCCTGACATTTGGGTTTTGCTAGGGCTTTTTGGACTCAGCTGAGGCACTCCTGGTTTTCTTAATTTCAAGATATTTCCAAGATAAATAGGAAAAAAATAAGGATAAATCTAAACGGATCAGAGGAGAAAAGGGTCAGAAAAGCCCATCCTGGTACAGGATCTCAGCTAACAGTGTTCTCAGCCAGCTGGACACCTCCTTCCTCTTACTTCTATTCTCTCTCCAGACAGAACTGTAGGCACTTCATTCTGGCCAAAGTTCACTCTGATGTCACTCTTCTTTCTCAAAGTCATGAGGGCTTATGACATCTAGAAAGTGACGGGAAGGGGTGATCCCTTGAAACAGAGGGTTTTTTTTACCTGTTCCATGTTTTTCCCCACTTTCCGACCAGTCACATAGTGAGTAAATGGACTATCACAATGGGTTTAGTAATTCTGTTAATTATCATGTCTTTCCATTTCTTCCTACCCTGTCTACTAGAATCTTCCAGCCAGGTAATTGGATAAGTGTTTCCTTTGATTCTGACCTATCTTTGGACCTGTCAATACCTATAAGAGAAATGGCAACAAAGTTAGATTCTTGGAGCCCTGAGCCATCTTGGAAAAAGTTCAATGACATTGCTGGAAAAACCAGTGGAGGGGCCTGTGACTTCTTGGAAAAAAAGAGGCACTCAACAGAGCTCAGACCTCCTTGCCACAGTACCAGCCATGTGACAGAAGCCATCCTGGGGCTACCAGCCCATCCCAGCCACCCAAAACCCCACCACACGACACAGTTGTCACCAAGTCAGGTAGAGAAAGCACCCAGGTGAGCTCTACCTGAATTCCTGACCAACCAAGTCATGTGAATTTATAAAATGGCTATTGCTTAAAATTATTGTTTATGATATGGGATAGTTTGACATGAAAAAATAGATAAGTGGAACAGTGTCCCTTCACATGTGAATTGTTACTTGGTCACATTTCAGAATCATTTCTCATCGTTTCTCCTCTTAGCTACACACGAGGCCCCAGGTATTACTTTCCGATAACAAGTAGCTTATGTATATCCTCACTGATACCCCAAGAATCTCAGATGCAAAACACATATTCTCCAAGGTCTTAAACAGTTTTAAACCATATGGTGAATTCCCCTTCCACAATTAAACAAAGCAAATGATGACGATAGCATGAGTGCGACTTTAGAAGTCGATAGAACGGTGATAGTATTTACAGAGCACAATCTCCCTAAGTGATAGGGGAAAAATAATCACTCTGTGGTAAACAAGCTTGCAATGGGCAATACAAAATCCCACCTGCAAACAACAGCACCAAACCCAGATAATTGCTAGTGCATTGCTTCTAAAAACGGAGCTTTAAAAAGGTTCTGTTGGGGATTTGTATTTAACACTCCTTAAATAGGTAAAGCCCTGTGAAAAGAGGAGATACTACATGATTTTCAGATAAATAATCCCCACTCCTACAGGCGATAGGCCAATGTGCATTTTTTATTTGAGTGTGTGTGTATTTTTTATTTTAAGCTATTTTGTAATTTCCTTTTTTTGTAATTTTTTTTTCAACTTCTTAATTATTAGGGACCATCCACATAAGCATTTCTGAGTGTCTTTTTCTCATCTACCTTTCTCCTTTGCTGTGATTTCTTTTGTGTGTGAAGGAATCTGCAATACTTCCCTCATTTGCTCCAACTTGCAGTTTATACTTTTTTGCTCACTAAAACAAAACAGACAATAGCTTATTAGAATGGTTCTCAGTTAAGAGCAATGTCTGAGCGAGCAATGTCTTTCCATAAAAAAAAAAATGCTTTCATTTTAGTGAATTATTGCAGAGGTGGAGATTTATAATACACTGAGCCTCTTTTGTTCAACTTGTAGATATTGGCTCAGGATTTAAATATTGGAGGTAGCTGATGATAGCTAGGATGTGTATCATTACAGAGTCATCGATTTCTTTTATGTTTTTATCTTTTGTTTGCAACATCAGGGAAAACTGAGCATTGTTTAGCAAGATGTGAGAAATATCTATGCTATCTTGGATTATTTGATGTCTTAGCACATCTATATAGGTCAAAATAAATTAGAATTCAAGGAATTTAACATCATACATTCATCACGGTAATTTACTAATTAAAAAATACTAGTCTATATAATTCAAGACCCCTAATTTATTTTTTAATTATTTGCAGGCTGGGGGCAGCTGCATAATTATTCAGGTTTTCCCTTCAGTTTGAGTAGTAAGTTGTAAACAGGGCACAACCTCCCTCCACACTCATGCAAACCCAACCAAAGTAATCCATTTCATTCATAATACCAGTATCAAATGACCAAGCAGATGGGGGGAAATTCAACCTTTGAAGATGATAAACTGCAATGTAAATCTGGTTGAAGTTTTACATTGAACTAGAACTGGGTCTTACTTTCCCTTCACAATGCCCAGAAACAAAAGGATAGCCCAACTCGTTTCCTGCAGAGGATATACTCCAGCTTTCTGCAGAGACAATCAAAGAATCCGAACCCAATATTTCAATGAACTTGGGAAACGATGACACACACCTTTCTGTCCCTCCTCCTCTGTTCTGAATTTGGGAAGTAGAATGCATGCTTAATTGAGGCAGTAAATATTAGGCTGCAGCAGATTGCTTTACTATTAAATACAGTAATGGGTTTTTAATGGCTGCATTCCAAAATTACACTGGAGAAAAATGGTTTATTAGTAATAATAATAGCTGGCACCTTTATCTTCAAAGCACTAGATATTAGCTCATTAATCCTCCTACTGCCACTGGAAAGAAATGGTAAATGTTTCTTTCCTCAGTTTACAGCTGATGAAACAAGAAAATAGAAGGTAAAAACCAAGTTTTCAAAAGAAGTTTTTGTGTGTGAAGAGCAATTTCCAATTCAGACAATTCATATCAATTTTTATACATAATTGGATGGCATTCACTCTGATGACTGCCAGCGCTTTCTTTGAGGGGACAGTGGTTAAGGTCATATCCAATTTATATGAATTTGACTTGCAGAAGCACACATGAGTTGCACCTGAATTGCTCAATGCTGGTCTTTTAATGTTATTTCAAGCAAATCAATTGTGTTCAAAATCTATTCGGCCCCAATCAATTACATGCAAACACTTGTATGCATCGAAAGAGCTGACTGTAGAGACTCTTTGAAATCTCACTCTTCTGAGAATTGCTGGAGATCACAAAGGAAAGTAGGCCAAGGTCAAACTTAAATACTTTTTTGGCTATGTTAATGCACTTGCTCAGATCTTCTTTATGGAAAATAGTATGTTTCTAATTAGCGAACAATAACAAATAACTCAAGATAGTCTATTATTCATGCAGGTGAAGGCTATATGTGTTCAAATTGTTATTATATTTATCTGTTTATTTACCATTATGGGCAATGATTTCAATTTCTTGCCAATACTTAGCATGTTTACATCTTAATTGAATGAATGAATTCTCTGCTGTGTCTCATATGCATTTTACAGAACTTAGAAAGTCCATGAATTTACAACACAAAAATAAACATGCCTCTTGAGATCCCAAGCACTGTACATTGGAGAAGTAGGCATGGGTCAAACAAAAAAAGCCTTATAGCAAATACAAGTCCAAGGAAATGGGACCTCCTGTCTCGCCAAAGCAGGAAGCAAAATTATTCTTGCCACTCTCTGTTACAGAAAGAGACTTTGGAACCACTCAGCACTTGAGAATGTAATTTATATTATGCACATTTAAAAAATATATTAACATTTCCTTCTGAATACACCCAAGCCAGCTCAGCACCTGTACTCAGTGGTTAGGGCGCTGGCCACATACACAGGGGTTGACAGATTCAAATCCGTCCCGGGGCCTGCTAAACAACAATGACAACAACAACAAAAATAGCCAGGCATTGTGGTAGGTCCCTGTAGTCCCTGTAGTCCTGTAGTCCAGCTACTTGGGAAGCTGAGGCAAGAGAATCGCTTAAGCCCAACAGTTTGAGGTTGCTGTGAACTACAATGCCAGGGTCTCTACTGAGGGCAACATAATGAAACTCTGTCTCAAAAAATAAAATAAAATAAAAAGCCCCAAGCCTAGGAATCAAAAACCTCTTAAAACTCCCAAATACATTGAATATGCCTGAAATAATTATATATTTTTCCTCCAAAACCTGATCTTAATTGACAGCTGCTAAAAAAGATAGTACCATCATTGTCATCAATGCCATTTTCAACATTTTTTACAACGGCAAGGTTGAGATACACCATCTGCCAATGCCAACTATTTCTATCTTAAACTGAAATAGCAGATACACACACCTTTGTGGAAATGCCAACCGTGTAATGCAATTGGTTACATATAATACCCAAAGGTCAGGGAAATCCACGCATATTGATATTCAACAGCACCAGGAACACTTCTGCCAAGAAATAAAAAAAAAAAAAATGGTATTGAGGGTAAGCAAAAGCTCTGAGGAGGGCAAAGATTGCTTTTTCCATAGAGTGGTCCCCAGGATCTAGCATTTAAAGGGTCAGGACACCGAATGCTCCTATGACTTAGTTTTTGAGAGAACACAATGTCCCCCCTAAATGTCTCCCACCTGAGCAGCCCCTCAGTATTAATCCTTTGGATTAAGGATTTTAAACTTTCTTTTTAAACGCCACCAATCCTGTGATAGGTACAGATCATCATGTGACATTTTGGTAGAATTTCTTTCTATCTACTTTTCCACGAGTTTACCTGCAATAATGGGACACAGAACAGGCAGGTGAGAATGAACAACAGAGAACATAGTCATTGGTGAAGAGCATAGTTGAAGATCCTGTCAATCCAGTGGCTGACGGGGCTGGTAATCAGATATTTCTGAGTTTGAGTCCTATCTTTGTCACTTGCGGGACATATTGTGTGACCTTGGAGACGGACTCATCTATGGCTGCATCGCTCAGCTTACAGTGGATAGCGTGATCATAGCACTTTACTCAAGACACAGATGTAGAGATTGCCAAACACATAATAAACACCTGATAAACGATAAGTAGTGGCTCTTTAAGTATCTGCCTGGCATAGATCTACTCCTGCTGCTAGCACCAAAAAGTGGTTATCAAATAAACCTTTTCCGTTAACTAGTCACTCTCAATGTTTCCATAGGACACACCCTCAGACACACACACAACCATAAAAACAAGTATCATAGAAGTGAGGATGATTTGCAAAAAAATTGAATCTCACTGTCTTGGGCAGGACTACATTCAACACTAGAAGTATAACTAATGACATTTTCAATATTTCCCCTGTATTCATCACAGGCCTCAGTTTATGTAATAACTCTGGATTTCCTTAAAAACAACAACAAAAGATTCACCATAAGTTATACAAGATTTCTCTTTTCTTTCAAATAAGGAAATCTAAAAGCAATAGAGTGGGCTATGAACTGGATTGCAAATCAGGATCATCTGAGCTTTAGTTCTGATTTCAGCACTGCCTAGTCGGCATCAGTTTCTTCATCTATAAAATAGGCTGACAATCTGTCCCTTTTTGTTCACTGTGTTAATGTAAAAGTTATATAAGATGATATGGGCCAATTCTGTAAAAGAATAAAGATTCAGACCCCATAGGTCAGCGGGTAGGGCGCTGGCCACATACACTGGGGCTGGTGGGTTCAAACCTGGCCCAGGCCTGCTAAAACAACAACTGCAACAACCACAAAAATAGGCAAATAGTTGTGGTGGGCACCTGTAGTCCCAGCTACTTGGGAGGCTGAGGCAAGAGAATTGCTTAAACCAGTGGTTCTCAACCTTCCTAATGCCACAAGTCTTTAATAAAGTTCCTGTGGGTCACGACCCACAGGTTGAGAACCGCTAGCTTAAACCCAAGAGTTTGAGGTTGCTTTGAGCTGCGATGTCTCCGCACTCTACCAAGGGCAACATAATAAAACTCTGTCAAAATAAATAAATAAATAAATAAATAAATAAATAAATATTCAAATAATAAAAGGCATTATGATTTTTTTAAATAGAAATCTTCAGAGACAATCTTCTGAATGAACAAAAATGCAGCAACCAGGATCATAGACCCGGGAAGGGTCAATCTTTACCTTTCTCCTGAACATTTTCCACATGAGATGCATTACTTTTTCTTAACCTATCAATAATTAAGACATCCCATAATGAGCTGATATTCTGTCACTTTTCATTTTTTAGCAAGGTCTTCAATGCACTAACAAACTGAATTTTCAGTATAGCAACAGATCATCAAAAATTGTCACTTTCCTTTTACTCGCATTACGCAAATTCTTCACATTAGGACGGAATCAACACATCCCTGACCTAGTTCATCATCCTTCTCACTCTAATACAATACCGAAGAGGAGGGACCCTCCCTCCAGAGATCCTGATGTCCAGGTTACAAGACGCTCAGCTGCCAGACTGTTATCTGAGGGTGTCTCCACTTCCCAGGCATAATACTTACTCTCCCTCCCATTAGAACCACCACTGACAGCAAAAGCTTTTGTTCAGGAGGAACCTCTGCTAAAATTGCAAACCCGTTACCATAGAAGCTAGAATATGTTTTTTACATTATTCTCTCTGCTGTGTCAGCTCTCAGAAAGCAGGGATAATGCAAGGGAAGGGGCAGACTTGCTTTGGAGATTGTTAAGTCCTAGCTGAAAACCACCTCTGGGTAGAAGCACACACCCCGCAGGGGCAACGAAGAAAGGAGGGACAAGAGGAGACAGAGGAATGACAAAGGAAAAGGGTGAAGATGGCCTTGAATACAAACTGATGATTCTCTAGTTTGCACTGTTTGGGGCAACTCAAGCTTTTCCCTTCCCCATTACTCACAGTCCGAATATTTGAAGCCTTCAAGGTGTGCTGGGTATTCCTCGTGCACCCTGAGGCTCTGACCCCTCCTCTGCCTTTGTCCATCCTGCTCTGTCTGGGAGAAGTGACCTCTACGGACCTCTCCAGTCTCCCTAGCTCTCTTCCTGCCACTCTGAAGAGGTGACAAGAGACCTCAGGGCGGGGAGAGCAGTGGCATGTGATTTGACAGTGGCTGTGTTCTTCTACCAAAAGGTACAGGTCCCACCTGGCAGCTCTTCCAAGATCTGCTGCTCCCACCTCCTTCTGGACTGTCCCATGCCACTGGCCCTTCAGGACTTCAGCAGCCCTTGTAGGTTTCCCTTAGAGATGTCCAAAGAGATATGGTCCCCTCACTCAACTCCCCGAAATTGTACTTTTGGAGTGCGATGTACATACAAGGACCAAGTGAATGTGAGAGAAGGCCATGTTTTACCCAGATGATACATAAAACTAAGGGTCCCTCAAATCTACAAGAGCGTTTGTCACTCAATTCCAGTTGATGCCACTGGGGCCTTCAGGTCCAGTGCTGTGAGACCACGGAGTCTTTTAGGATAAGGCAGAAATATGAATCTTTACAACACATCTTTAGATGTTAAATGTTGGCTGAAAAATTTTTATTCACTCTTTGGACTGAACATTACACACACAAATACACACATACACACACACAGGCTGGGCTCAGTCCAGAAGACATTGGTTTGATTTCTAAATAGCCTATGACACATGTACCTCTTCTTTAGAGAAAAAAGATGTTTTACTTTACATTGTGCAAGTTCAACAAAAAAGGTTAAATTCTCATCTATACTAGCTTTTTCTTATACAGTACTTTAGTCCAAAAACAATTACTCTCCCTCCCTCATTGGAAATCTTCTGGGAAAACAGAGAAACATTCAGAACTCCAAAGTCCCAAGAATCTTGTTATGTTGGCCTGTTCTAAATGCATGAATCTAGTTAAAACATTTAACTTCAGTGTGGCTCACTCCACTCGTCTACAAAATCAGGATAATGACTTCTTTCCTACCATCTTCACACAGACGTTTGGTTGAAAAATGAAATTATACACAGTAAATGAAAATGCATTTGAGATCTTCAGAGAATAAAGTGCTATTTAAGCCAAAGGGATATGAAAGAAAAACCTCAGAGGTTTGCCAAAGCTTTTTTCTTTTTCAACCACGTTTCATGACACCAAAGTTACTGTGAAGCAATGCCTCAGGCCAATACGATCTTACAGAAGAACTATCCAAATCAAAGGTGGTGGCTCTCAGTCCTGACAGTACATTAAAGTACAATAGAATCTCACTCAAAGCTTTCACAAATTTAAACACCTGGTCACCACCCCCAGAGATTCTGGTTGAATTGATCTAGCGGGTAGTTTTAGAAAGCTCTCCAGGTGATTCTAATTTCAGCCAAGCCTGAGAACCATTACATACAGAATCTTTCAAATATGTGAAACAGTCATTACTAGTGTAGATGCATATAATTAATGTGGGATTCAACACTTTTCTACTTGATAGCACCGTTGACCATACACTGGGATTCTCTCTCTCTCACACACACACACACACACATTTCTTGTTAATTCACATACTGAGCCTGGTATGAAAGAATAAGAATTATTAGAATACAAAGCCAGAATTTATTTATTTATTTTTCTGAGGCAGCATCTCACTCTGTTGCCTAGGCTAGAGTGTAGCCTGGTGTCAACAGAGCTCACTGCAACCTCAAACTCCTGGGCTCAAGTGATCCTCCCATCTAAGCCTCCCAAACAGCTAGGACTACAGGTGTACACCATCACACCCAGCTAATATTTGTATATTTTGTACAGATGGACTCTTACTCTTGCTCAGGCTGGCTCGAACTCCTGACTTCAAGTGATCCTCCCACCTTGGCTTCCCAAAGTGCTAGGATTACAGGCGTGAGTCATTCCTTCCTCCTGGGCAGAATTTATTGAGCATATTAAGAGCTACTAAGCTGTCTACAAAGACTGCCTCATGTAATGATGATAACACAACACAAGAGCTAGATAGATGGCTATTTACATAGAAGAAACCAGTCTTAAAGAGGTTAAAATGACTTAGCCAAGGCCACAACTACAAATTGGCAGACTTAGACTTTGAACCCTGGCAGCCTGACTACATAAACAATGCATTTGAACACCACACCACTTTGCTTCCCACTATGCCAGACGCAGTAAAGGTTTATGAGATGCATGATACGGAATGCGTACCCTCTAGGAATTTACAAACTGAGAAGGGAATAGAGATGCGAACTAAAACTCACAGTCTGTGTAGGAAAAATTACGATGTAGTTTCTGGAGTTAGGAAGAGGTGGATCAGAAGACAGGCAACCGATTGCTTCACTGAGCTCCCACTTCTGCCAATACAGGAGAAATAAGATACACTGAGATGTCAGGAAGGAGGATGTGATAAGACAACCAGTAGAAACCCTGGTCAAAGCACTTGGGTACATTTCTATATTTGCTAAAGTTGATACATTTATTATTCCTATCATCATCTCTCAGCATCGTTTGAACTGGATATTTATACCTGCTCTAAATATACTGAGCTGTCAGTTCAACTTGCAAACTATAGGTTTCGAAGAATTTATCTCACCTTAACCTCAAATTCTGATGCTTATTAAAATGATGTGTATAAACACATACACACATATACACACATACTCGTAATAATTTACATCCAAAGAGATAGACAAGTTGTATTCTTTTGGTGGGAACAAATTATGTGAAAATGAAGTCAACACTTTTTAGGGAAAATTCTTAACATTGAAAACAAGAATATGCCTCTTTGTATTTTTATTATCTGAACACAATGGGAAGGTAAGCTGGATCATTCTTTACCCGCAACACATAAAATCTCAATTAGTTATGGTCTATTTGTGCCTGACTAAAAACATTCGTTAACAAAACAGAATTTTCTAGTTTACTGGATAAATATACCAAGAACTGCAGAATAATGTTAGGTTGCCAAGCAACCACAGCTTTACTCTCCTTGTTTGTGATCAATCCAACTCATTCATCAAGCTTCCTAACCCAGTGATAAGAGAATTCCAACCAATTTGTTTCTTGGGAAAATTATAGTGACTTTCCGTAACACAATAACACTTTTATTCTCAGAAGATAAACTTAGATGTTCTTTTGATCAAAGGGATGTGTTAATTCATTAGTCTCTACATGGTGCTAATGAGAAAGCTATAATTAACTAACTACACTATTGCGACACATAAAATAAACTGCAGTCATTAGTAATGTTTAAGGTGTTAACCAGCCTCCAAAATTAGAAAACACAGAATCTTTCCTCCAATAAAGACGTAAGGAAAGGAGAAAGAACCATATCTAATTAAATTGAGAATCACTTCCAGTTTCCCCCAAGGGGTAGGGACAGAGGCATAAGGTCACCAAAATGTGAGAGATTTCACTTTAGCAGCAGAGAAAATGGCTCAATGCCAATTCTTCTTGTAGGTAGATGTAAAATGCTAGTGAATAATGTCGTCTTTTCTTCCAAAGAATGCTTAGCACAATATTTTCCCGGGAATGAATAGAAAGGATATTATGCTTTCACTCATTAGCTGTGTTAACTTAGCATATTGTATGTAAATCACCATAATAATTGCATTCTCTTCATACTGAATTAGTTAAAATGAAGCTGTAATCAAAATGTTCATAATTGAAAATATAGTATTCTGAGTCTTGGTTTGAAAAAATAACAAGGAACCCTGATTGAATGAGAAAACAGCTCTAGTACAGAGACAAGTTCATCCTCTTAATTATATCTTTGCAGGTCAATTAAGTCCCCAAATTCAGGACTCAGCACCTCCCAATCTAGGGAGGAAGGGAGGAAATCTGGTTCCTATCCAGCAAATAGTTTTCTAGGAGAGGTCTATTTTGCAAAACTCGTTAAAGATCTTTGTGTCAGTCATGTTTTTCTACCACTACCATTTGTCTTCAGTCTAACTTAAGCTTTACAAATGCATTACTGCTTAGATTTTGGGGGAAAATACAAAATGGTGAAAAGCTAAAAATTTGTTTCTAAAATACATTAGACCCTATTGTACTATTGCCTGTCATAAATCATGGGGAAAAATAATTTCTAATAAATGAAACATTTAATGCCAAAGCTCCTGGGAAACAATATGTAAATGATCACATGATTTCAGACAAGCTGTCACACTAATTCCTCAAGGTACCTTTTAAAGATGACATAGTCACTTTGAAGATGAGAATGTTGTCTTGCAAAAGCCAAACTGGAAGCAATACTCTACTACCTGAATTGATACTCTCAGTATTTCCTGCCAATCATCTCTTCAAATCTGATACCATTAGTTCCCCATTATTTAATTTTCCTTTATCAGTTAAAAACTAAATCTTAAGCCAATCTTGATCATCTCCCTTATTTAATTTTCCATAAAAGTGAATCAGGCTAAATTATTTCAACACAGCAGTTTTGGGTCAAACAAACTCCTAACTTTGAAGATTTCAGAAGCAACTATGAAATCTGGTTCCTATCCAGCAAATAATTTTCTAGGAGAGGTCTATTTTGTCAAACTCGTTAAAGATCTTTGTGTTGGTGATATCAGTCTGACTTTACTGGCTTCAATTCCTCCAAGACATGCCTATAGTCTAATAAGCAATTTTTTAAAAGTGTATAAAACCAGTTCGTTTAACAGGATGTATTAACTTAATGTAATGATAAATACATTACATGCCATATCAGTTGCTGTTAGATGTGCTACTGGGTCCATAGGCACACAGTAGGCTCATCATTAGATGAACTGGAGCACCTATGTAAATATGAGGTATCAGTGAACATCTATAGCTTTTTCTTTAAAGAAAGGGAACTCATTACTCTAGATGCAACAGATAATTATCTGGAAGAAGCTATATCAATCTTTATAGTCCTCTGCTTCTGCAGTGAAGTGGGTCCAAACATTCCCTGAAAAGCTGTTAATAAGCAGTCATAGCCAGTACTCACACCCGCCCAGTAAGAACTACTTGTCTCTTCATTTAGACATTCAGGAGCTTGTAAGGGATGGATTATACTCTGCTGTTACTAGAGGTAAATCCACGGCAGCACTTAAGGCTGTGAAATGGAAACCCAAGTAGCTCTCAGAACCAAGTTACTATATGGAAGCCACAGGGTAGAACCTGTGAGAAAGAGACTGAGCTTGAAACAACCTAAGTGGAACATCCGCAGGCGAAAGAGAAAAAAAAAGGCAGATGCACAAAAAGGGTGGAATAAACTTTTTATTTTCCTGTTCCCAGAAGTTTCCCCAAATAACTTCTTAAAGCCTCCTCTCCCTCAACACACTGAAAAGCCAACTTGACCAGCAGCTGGTCAGTTTCTCTCTTCCAATATCCTGCAAGCCAGAGCTCTGTACGAGTTGGACTGGGCAGTAGAAAAATCAATATTTATTGAGATTCCTCCCCAAAATTAAGAAACACAGACTTTGCAGGGAACTGAGAATGCACCGTATCGAATTAAATTGAGGATTAATTGATATTAACAGTAATGCCATCAGCAGCAACAACTAAGTTTGAGTGGTCGTTATGCATCAGACACGGGGTTAACTCATTCCAGTATTATCTCATTCCAGTCTTGCAACGACCTCAATATGGAAGGTATTGATACTACGTTTATTATTCATAAAAGGAAACTGAGGCACAGAGTAGTTAAATGGCTCGTCCAAAGTCACACATCACAGAGGTGAGGGAGCTGGAATCAAACCACGTGGGCGTCCGGGGAGATCGCGTTCAGAGCCGGCCCTTGGCTCACCAGTCGCCCACCTCCGCGCGCGCTCGCCAGCCCCCACCACGGCTGCCGGCGCGTTCCCGCGGGAGCGCGCCGTCGCGCACGTGCGCAGCCCGGCAGCCACTTGCAGGCTCTGGGGGCAGCTCCGCGGCTCCCACCCGCGGGGCTGAAACCAGGCTGGCTCGCTGAGGGCTGAGCCCGGGGCTCCCGCCTGCGGCGCTACCCTGCTGTGCCGACCCACACCTGTCCACCTCCAGTCGCCCACCCGTCCCCGGCCACCTGGCAGGCTGACATCCCCCCGCTCACCCTGCGCGCCGCCCCGGGCGTGGGTACCTGGCCCCCGCGGCGGCGGCTCCCCCGGACCCTGGATTGTCGCAGGAATTCTCAGACCTGCCCTTGGCTGAGAACGCGCATCTCTCAGTGAGCCACCGGAGGGGGAGTGGAGGGACCCATGTTCCTCTGCCTCCGGTTCCAATCCCCGCTCTTCAAATTAATCACTTTCTCCCTCCTCCCTCCGCACTCACACTCTCACGCAGAAAAAAAAAAAAAAAAGCGAGCGAGAGAGAAAAAGAGAGAGAGAGAGAGAGGGGCACAAAGAGAAAGAGGGACCGTCCGTGACTGGCATCTCCAGCTCTCCCGGCTCGGCGACCAGGGAGCCATGGCAACCAGGCCCCCTGCCCTCTCTCCCCCACGGTGGCCTGGGGAGGTGCAGCTCCGGCCCCTTCCCCGTTTTCTCGCCCCCCCCAACCCGCGGTCCACAGATCCCCCATTCCAAGCAGGCGACATTCATGGAACCCCTCTGTGATCCAGAATCCTCTCCCCAGAGTAGGAGCAAGACAGGGGCGGTGGAGGTGGGGGGAGGTCTGAGCCCCGCGACCTAAGACACGTGCAGGGGCGGGGTACCGGAAAGGGATAGGTCTGGTCCCCCAGACTAGCTGGACCTCAGCCCCCGCCCGCCATCTGGGAGAGGACTGGAGTCCTCTTCCGAGGCTGGGGAGGAAGGACCGAGGGCGCACCTACCAGCGACCAGCGGGAGTTAGGGGGAGCTGGCGGATCCAGGGACCCGACTCTCTCGGTCCGCACGGCCCGGGGCAGTGGGCGGCCAGCTCAGCCACCTGGGGGCTGGGCTCGGGAAGGGGTATCTCTTCCCGGATTAAGGTGAAGGGACCTGGTATCGCCCGTAATTCAGGCAAAGGTGGGGCTCTGACTGCGCACCATTTCCTTTCCTTACCGAGCTGACCCCCTCCTCCCAGGAGCAAACCCTTCGACCTTCCTCCGCTTCCCAAGACTTGGCTAACCCGCCGGGTGGCAGAGCCCCCGCGGCTAGCCAGAGACTCAGATTGACAACCCCTCCCCGCCCATGACACACCTGAGTCGCCTCCTGCAAGCGGTCAGTCCCGTACCTTCCCTCCGGAAACTTCTCCTCCTAGCTGGCTGGGAGCTGGGAGAGGACCCGGCAGGGGCCAGAGCTCCGGGCCGATCCCTGGGAGTTTCTTGCCGGCCGCTCCCCGCTGCTCCGCACCCGTGTCTGCCCACGGAGATCCCGCCTGTCCCCTTCCGCCGCTGGCACTGGCCGCCAGAAGGCTGGACCTGTTCTGGCTTGCACCCGGATCCACGCCCTCCTGCCAGAGGCTGGCTCGCGCCTCGCCTCCTCTGCTCCGCGGTTCTGCTCCGCCACCCCTCACCCACGCCGCCTATTCCCCCTCCTTTGCACACTCCCGTGGGACAGGGAGAGTTACAGGCTTAAGACTGTTTCATTGTGGAAAGCAAGGAGCCAACCCAAAACTTTGCTCGTCATTTTTAACATCTCTGGTCAAAAGAGGTAGGGTCTCTGCTCCGTTTATCTGCTAAAGCGAAATTTAAAAGAAACCCCTCCCCTCTCCCGATGGTTCCACTCAGTCCATATTCCGTCCACGGGTCGCCAGTCTGGTTTTGCCCACGGCTGAATATTGGAGGGGTGTGGTGCCGTGGACCTATTAAAAATATTCTTCTTGTTTTCTTTTATTTAGAGGCACAGTGGGGCTTGCTCTTAAAAAAGATGCTTCTACCATCAGCTGTCGAATCAAAACATACATATATTTAGGGGCCATCTACTGTAACTACTTTAAAAAAAAAATTTATCCTAATACGTTCAGTCTATTATTTTGCCATATGGTTCCATAACGTTCTTTTCTACTTATACCCTATTAATTCACGAGTATAGAAGAAAATCTTTTGTGATTTTTCCAATGCAAAAATCCATTTCGGATGCCTCATCAGTTCCATGAGCAAATAGAAATATTTATTTTAGAATTCCAAAATGAGTATGAGAAAATTACAAGTTTTTGCACTGTATGTGATTTATGTACCACTTTACTATTTTTCCCACTGGGAGTGATAGTATCCAAAATTTTCACACAATACCACTTTTAAAAAAAAATCCTGTTGCATTTAAGTCCCCTTTGATGGTAAGAGAACTATTGACTTCTAATTTCTACTCCACTAAGGCTGTGAGATTGACCTTACAGTCTCATTTTGTTCTCATCTAGTGCGTTGAACAATGAGGACATTTAGAGCTGTGAGCTACCCTCAGAGTTGGATGCCACTCCCGGGAGCTGCAAAGGCAAGGCAACTCAGGATTCCGCCTCTGAAGCAATTGAATAAAATATTTTGAAAAGGAGTAAATGGACTTTTAAATTTTAATAATTGCTAACCTTGGGGCCTCGATTCTGTCAGTTCCTGTGTGGGCACAGTTCTTATTGACTGTGTTGGCAAATTACTAATGCAAGTGAGGGCAGGATTTGTCCTAAGTATAAATTGTACTGCTGGAGTGATTTTTTTTCTTTTTTTGCCTGAGGCATAATTATTCACGTGGCATGTTTTCTAAAGTAGAAACAAAGATAGAATATTAAATAAAATTCCAACAGGGAAAGATACTCACTGCAGCTATAGGAAAACATTTCCAAGGTCGAGGAGCCACTAGACAGACACAAAGCCAAGTTGATCTCAGGAGTCACCACCCTCGGAGTAAACAGAGTAGTCTTAAACATATAGGTCTTTAATTCTCTGTGACTCGCTTCTTGACATTAGGATCAGTATTTTAAAAACATTCACAAATACTTATTGAACATCTACTATTTATCAATCACTGGTCTTGGTGCTAAGGTTCAGTGGGAAGCACAATAGACAAGGCCATTTGCTTCTTTTTAAACTAGATACCCCAAAACATATTAGAGAATACCCAGGTACAATAACTAAAAGAATCAGATGAAGCCTTAGTTCTTAAATATAGGTTTTCTTTTTGAGGGAAATAGCACACCTCTGAGCTGCTTAGGCTACACATAAATGCTGGAATACCGGCACACGTGGCTTAATAAGGGCGACGATGAAGTTCGCACTTTACTCCAAGCAACCAAATTTTAAGAAAGAAAGAAGGAAGAGAAGGAAAATGCAGAGACAGAAAAAAAGGAAAGAAGGAGAGAAAAAAGGAGAAAGGGAGGCAAGGAGGAAAAAAGTGTTAAAGAAGAGAGGAAGGGAAGGAAGAAAGGCAGGCAGGCAAATGATAAACCAAGAAAGGAAACTGCATCTTTCAAAGGAATGAAATCGGAGGCAGATGACTTAAATTTTTACATCCAAGAAACACCTCATAGCTGTCATCTCCAAAGATGGGTTCATATTTTTAATACATTATTAAATCCAGGCTTTTCTGGCCCAAGGAACTCAGAATTCCACGGCCTCAGATTCCAGGAAGGCTGGAACCAGAAGGCAGCCTTAAGCTGGTGTGGATGTTTGCTAAAGATACCTTCTGCTGCTGCTTTGGAACCCTCTGCTGGCACTCATTCTACTGTCTGACACTTTGTTCAGACCCATTTCCCACTCAGAACTCAAGCCGAATCTATCAGGCATCACACAGTTGTGCATAGGTGCTAGAGGAAGACAAGATTCTTGTGAGTTGTATGGAAAATTGATTGCATTAGCTTTGAAAGGTGTGAATTTTCTCTTTAACAATTAGGGAAGGCCCTGTCAAATGAAAATAGTACTATGATGCCACAAATGGAGGAGGAAATGGGGCACTCTCATGAATAGAAGCAGAAGGTGAGAGAGATAGGCCAGTCATCTGGAAAAAGATAAAAGGTATTAAAAGCTGGGGCATTTTTCAGCTTTTACTGCTGATTAACTGTCTACCCTCAGCCTGAACCATCATTTGGTATCATTCCCAGAGCTAGGGCCATTGGAAGAGTATTGCCTTTTGGCAAATCCAAGTAGCTAGTGATGTGGCATCATTCCTAGAAAAATTGTTTAGCAGAAGAGCTGTAGTTTTGAAAATGGCATTTCAGTATAACAGTTCCAAATAGTCACAGATAGACAGGGGCTTTCTAGCCAACTGCTATAATAAAGGAAAGCAGGATGTTCCACTGAGGAACGGATCCTTCAAAGGCAACCTTGGAAGTACAAAGCAGCCACCTTCCACTTAGATATTAATAAAGCTGAAGAAGCCTGTATTAAATCTGTAGATACACTGACAGCGTCAATACTTCTTTAAGTTGTCCTTTAATACAAGAACAAAAGGACATTAAAAATCAAAGGGCAGTAATTCCATAAAAAATAACAAGGCAAAGTCTTGTATTTCACGCAGTGGATCATTAATATGTCTGATTTAGCCCTGGGAGGTTATGGAATCAGATAACTTTCACTGTATTTTAAAAGGGGCTAGGTAACTTTATGGCCACAGATAACATTATAGCTGTGTAACTCATATAATGTTAAGTGTTTTCAAATTGTATGCTTTAAGGTATCCATTGATTACTTGCACAGGACGGAAAGATTTTGCACCCTCCAATCAGATACGCCTACGATTGCTAGTTTACTCTCTATTGGTGGTTTGTTACAATGTCCGATCCAACCAAGTCTTATCTCAAGTACTACTGGTTAACTCATTTGTAAGGTTAGTTTTTATTGGTTGGGGAAAGTCCTGGCATTTTGAAGGGAATTTCTTCTAAACCTTTCTATTTCCAAAATAATACAAAACCTTTTAAATTTGGAAGCAATCTCAGATTACATATTTTTCCACAGTTTCCTAGCAGTCCTGAGAAAAGTAAGGTTCAGAAATTTTCTCAAAGTTGTACAAATGCTTAGTGTTGTAGAATGTATTGAAAATCTCTCAACTTCTAATCTTGTGCCATTTTAGAATATGACAAGTTGCTGCCATCTTCGAGGATAATTTTATTTATGTCTATTCAGCTGCAGCAAACAAGACAAATCCCAAATAGTGAAGCCAGGAACATAAGAGCTGATCTTTACAGAGACAAATAGCCAAAATGAAGATTGTAGTTTATCCTTTTCTCCTATTTTTTCCAGTTGATTCTCAAAATATTTCTCACTCAATGTTTAAAAAAAAAAAAAAAAGAACTTGTTGGAGATAGACTAACAGGAGCTCGTGACAGCCTGTGGTTCTTTCCCACTCACACTGCTCTCATCAATCTGTTCTTTTTTTTTTTTTTTTTCCTGTGAACACACAGCCACCTACCTAAAGACTATATTTTCCAGTCTTCCTTGTGACCAAGTTTGGCCCCATAACTAGGTTTTCATAAAAAAGACATGAGGATTAATACTGTCGGCAGCTATCTACCTTTCCTTTTCCTTCTAGTTGGCCTGCATAGTGAAAGGCTCATATTGAGGATGACAAAAGAACCCATGGACCTGGATCCCTGCATGACTCTGTGGATCAGAGCCTACTTACTACCATAAAGAATCAAACTTCTCTCTGTGTTGAGCCAATGTCTTTGGAGTCTCTTTATTATGACTGTTTAGCCTTTATCCTAACTAATGCAGTTGTAGTCTCTGTCATCAGAATAATTTCAGAAGGAGAGTCAAGAAATATAAGAATGGAGACTATTCTAAGTATCTCCTAAGTATCTTTTTTTTTTTTTTTGCTTGCCCAGCATTTACATGCATTCATTCAACTCAATCAAACCTTTGGAATAATACGTTTATGCGGCCCAATGCTCCCTATCTACCCCTGGTCTATGTATGTGAGTGACCTAAACGTGACAAATCAATATTTTACATCCTTCTGTCTATGGTGACAAAAGCAGTAAAGGGCAACAGACTCCAAAATAAGCTGATGAGGGATCTAGCTCAGACTCATGATTGAGCCATCAGGAAAAAATGGAGCATTGCTTAGCAGGCATGATGTAAGCCAGGAAAAACTGGGTGCTGCTTATCATCACTTAGAATTAAACTGCCTCAGAATAAAATAGCCATAGAGAAAAGAGGAGAGAGACAGATCTTTGGTGATCATATTTGAAGATCTAGATATTAAAACCTGAACCTGGAATATGACTCAACTTTGTAGTTAGATGAGCCAAAAAAAATGTTTAACATAAAATAGTTTGAATTGTTTCCCTTTTTCTTACAGTCAAAATCATTTTTGTTCACTGTAGATTCCTACGTAAGATTACTCTCTTAGGATAAGTCGTTTAATAACGTTAATAAGAGAGGCATACATAGAAAATATCTTTTATAGTCGTTTAATAAGAGAGGTATACATAGAAATTATCTTTCTTTCAAGAACTAACCCAACTGATTGGTAGAGACTCCCTGAAGCACTGTGTCCAAAGGGTTCTGAGCAGGAAATATTAAAATGATGTATTAATAATGTCTACAACTGCATTTATACAAGAGATGATTTTCATGTGCTAGGTGTTTGCTCTCCTTATTTTAAGGCATTCTTAAAGTTTACTATAGATCTAGACATGTGTGATATTTCCCAAAAGACTAGGATGGCTAAGTACTAGAAAGGAGAGCTTTATTGGCAATATCAGGTTGCAAACCAGGAAAAGATAGTCTCTAGTGTGGACCAAAGGTGCTCTCTCTTCAAAAAGGGGAGGGGTAGATAGGGTCTTATGCCTCGCAGGATCCTTGCTACATGATAGAATTGTACATACTCCACAGGTTAAGGTGGGAAAAGTACACATATTTATGAGGGAGTTTGAGTGCATGTGAGATGCGTAGACGTAAAATATGTAACATACATCCCATGTTCATTTTGGAGTGGAGTTTTAGCATTAGAATGAAGGTAGAATTCGATTACTTCAAAACGTAAACTGTGGAACACAGAGACACTTTGTGCACAGTCTCTATAAAGTGGTTGAAACTGGGTAGTGGTCTATGTTTAAAATAAAGAGTTCTTGTAAAGATGGCTCTCTAGCCAGTCAGAGTTGCAGTGATCTGGGTTGTAAATCAGAGGTAGTAAAGGCCTGACAGTTTTGCTGGATAGTTCCTATAGTTGTGAAGTGTAGCAAGAGTGTGGATCATGTAGCCACAGGGTTTAGGAAGTTGCCAAGACAGTTAAGCTTTGAACCCTTGGCTTAGGGTAACTTTTATTACTTTAACTCTAGGGGCTGTCTTCATTAATAAAGGGACATCTACTGTAGTCTCTCAGATTACACTGGGTTCTTTATCCTTTGGAATTATGATATAATGGTACATCCTTTTAAGGTACATTTTTGTCAGTTTTTAAAAACTATGAACCAATTAGACCTCTCCTTGCATTGGTTGGACCATAATTCATGCTTACAATTAATTTTTTTTCCTGCAAAATGAACAAATTAATTAGCTTATATGTTCTTAAATCACAAATTGGTAGTGTGTGATCTACTTTGTTAACATAAATATTTTTGTTTTATAAAGATTACATTGGATTTATTTTCTTATAGGGGTTAAGTGAGACTTAGGAATTTATTTTTTACATGTTGTTTTTCAGGATACAGTAAGCAGAATACCCACCAAGGCACTGAAAACTCTATGCCCCAAAACCTACAGCAAGGGTTCTAAATCCCTTATTTGTGTTGACATGAAAAAGTTTGCCTTATATTACAGGGATTTGTTTTCTATCTCATGCCATACCCTTTGTGTTTCTCACTTTGATAATTTTGTGGTAGCACATTGTGCCAAAATTTAAGGGCACATAACCAGGCAAGAGTTTCATACGCATGGCCCATATAGAGAGTTTTATTCAATTAGGAAATATTTAATGGCTTGGATTTCTACTCTGTTTATGCACAATAATAAAAAGGTGGAACAAATTTGCAAAATTCCTGTCTTGCATGTAGATATCATCTTAAAAGTTTTCTAAAATTAAGCAGATTTTAATATTTTAAATATGAGTAAAGGAGGAAATTTCATCATGAAAATCTCAAATATTTCTGAGTATTTAAAGTGTTTTAAATTATCCAAAGCAAAAATAGACACATAAACAAGCATAATGAATATATTCAATGTATATAATGATGAACTAATACAAATCAAATAACTTGATTACATTTCTGTCAAGGAAAAAATAGTAAAGCCAAAATGTATTTATACTACCCAGATATAGAATGAATGCCATTTTAGACACTTATAATTCATGCAACAATTTTAGGAAAAACAAAATTAAATAATAAAATTAGCAATTATATTCAAAAGGATTAAAGGTGTACATGAATTTGGACCCAGGCATTCCAATTCTAAAACTCTATATAATGTAAGTAATCTGAAATACATAAAACTCTATGTTCCCATTAATATTCATTGATAAAATAAATCATAAATATAGAAGAACATAATTACCAGCTTGAACTTTATAAAATTACCACTATTTGATCATTTCTGACCTAAAAAGCGGCAATTTCACATTGTGTAACCTAATAAATTATTCTCTAACCCTATGATTAAGCAGTCAATAATATGTTTTTGAAGATTTATAGTATGAGAAATTTTTTCCAATGTAAAGTTATAGAATTCTAGCAATGGGTCTCTTGCAGCACCAACTATCACACAGATAAAAACTACAAAATAAAACAAATTTTACAAAATAAATATCTGAAAGCACTGGAAAATGACCGCAAACAGGCAGAAAGTGGAAGGGGTAGACCACTGGGGGAAGAGAACAGCACTAGGTGAAGTGCCTTTCTTTTAATAGCTTTTTGCTATAGGTCAGGACCCAGTCTGTGTAGTCTAAGTGAATAAAATACGAAAATAAAAGTTGCAATCTAGCTTGAAAAAAGGGAAGACAGAATTTGGGTAACTAGAGCAATGGGAAAATTAGAAGGGCAATCAATCCATCAAGCAGAGAGCCAGAGAGAGAGAGAACCTGAATGCTGCCTAACCTCTGGCAATCCTCTGAAATATGCTGAATATTTTCACTGCACCCCCTCAAAAATTTGTATGTTGAAACTTAATCTTCAATATCATGGTATTTGGAAAAGAGAACTTTGAGAAGTGATTTGATCATGAAGGTGGAGCCCTCCAGAATAGGATTAGTGCCCTTATCAAAGAGGCCACAAAGAATCCCTATGCTCTTTCCATCATCTGAGGATACAGTGAGAAAATGAGTGCCCATGAACCAGGAAGCAATCCCTCACCATGTAGCATCTACCAGCACCTTAATCTTGGACTTCCCAGCCTCCAGAACTGCAAGAAATACATTTATGTTGCTTATAAGCCACCCAGGCTATGGTATTCTGTTATAGCAGAGCAGCCAGAACTAAGAGAGTAGGACAATCTCCAAAGAGCTCTGCTGAGATTTAAAAAAAAACTGAATTGAGATTTCAACAGCTGTCCACTACAAAGGAAACTATATTTCGATTTCTGCTGTGTTTACTACCTGCTAAGAAAAATAGAAGTCAATATAATTTGGAGAACATAACAGAATCCAGAATCTTTACAATGCCCAGAAAACCAAAATAACTCAACATGTGATAAAACAAGATGGTGTGACCCTCATTCAAAAAGAGAAGATGATGAGGCACCAACTCTGAGGTCCCCTAGACATTAGACTTAGCAAACAAGGAATTTAAAGAACCATTATAATTATGCTAAAAAAAATGCTAGTATTCTCTAAGTTAATCTAAATTTATGAAACCTGAACGGATAAATAGAGTCTCTAAAAAGAACTAAAGAGACATTGCAGGCTTGAAAACACAAGATGTGAAATTAAAATTTTCACTTAGCTTAATAGTAGATTGGAGACACCAGAGAAAAGAATGGATATACTCGAAGATACAGCCATAGATATGATCTAACCTTACAAAAAGAGAGAAAAGATGTGAGGGAATGAGAAGAGCCTCAAAATACGTGTATTCAACATGTGCATAATTGGAGTCCCCAAAGAAGAGAGATGCGACATAATAATATATTGGAAAAAACTAGGCAGAGAATTTAGCAAATCTGGTGAAAGACAGACATTTATTGATTGAAGGACCTCAGCAAAACTTCAGACAGATAAATACAAAGAAAGCTCCACCTGAGTAGAGAATAATCAAGCTGCCAAAAACCAAAGACAAAAAAAAACTTTGAAAAACAACCAGAGAGGAAAACAGTGTATTACATACTGTTTACAGCAAGTTTCAAGTACTGAGAAAATAAAAAATCCTGTCAGTCCAGAATTCTTTTATGCTGTGAAAAAAAACATATATAGATATAAAAATAGATACTTTCAGGTAAAAGAAAACTAAGAGGATTGTCACCTTCAGAATTTCACTATAAGACACACTAATCATCCTTTCGAAGGCTGAAGGGAAATGATATTAGATAGACATTCAGAACTTTACAAAGAAATTAAGAGCGTTGAAAATGGTAAACATAAAATACATTTTTCTTTCAATTTACCTAAACTATATATAACTGTTTAGCCCCAAAAGGCCTAGCTGTTGCTTCCAATAAAACTGAGATAATTTCCTGGCCCCTGAGAAAAGGCACATTATCATACATACCATAAAAATATCATTTCATAATGAATGTTTTAATAACACATATTTCCTGAATGAAAATACCTTTCACAGCATTGATTAAATCTGGTGTTTTATGATTAGCATGACCAAGAAAGCCTACAGATATTCTGTGGAAAGATCAGCCCCATTAGATAAAATTGAGAATACTTTATTCAGATCTAAATTTTATATCTTCTCTCTAGGAAGAAAAAATCATTGAATTAGGATTTAGTCACAGAACTCTTTACAGATTAGACAAAAACACTTCACTATTTGCATTTGAAAACAAAGTTGAATAAATACAGCTAGTCCACTTCAAAATTAAAAAAAAAAAAAACTTTAAATTTATCTAAATTTGAATGGTAAAAGAGGACATAGAAAACCACTCTCTGCCCATTTTAGTGTGTTTTTTTCTATTTTGCATGTCCAAAGGAACTGTTTGTAGTGGAAACAGAACTGATTAATTGATAAATATCTTACGCATAAGATAATTGACCATAATTCTTATACATCAAACACTGGTGGTTTGGGGGAAAACTTGTGTTTTATACTTTGGGGATTTTGTTTGAATTTTTAGTTCTATCTAATAAAAGGTATATTTGGGGGCAGTTCATTTTATTTTCAAAATCAAACTGAAAAATAAAAGTTATCTTTCTGCTGATGATTATTTGAGGAACACAGATACTTATTTTGAACCAAAAAAAGGACAGCATTTCATCCAATATCATAAGATTATAACATATCTGTTCTTTTATGCAGCAGTTTATATTAAGGGCACAGGAAAGATAATATTTTAAATTTTCATAATGATCTAATAACCAAGCAATGGTAAACATATAATGCATTTTTATGAGTTTTTTAAGGTATTGGTAACTGTTAACAGTTTAAAGAGAAGACAGGAGTAAATAAAATTTGCCTTATATTCATAACCTTCTTGAATAAATTAAATGTTTAGAGGATCTTAGTCTTTGTAACACATAAAAATCACAAGTCTAATGTTCATATACAAAACACAATTTTCTATTAACTGTTATTCACATAAAATGCAAATTAAATTTTTGAATTTGAAGTCATCTGGCAACCTAGTTATGCTTGAATTTTCACACCCACTCCAAAATTTAGATAGAGTGAAAACCTGAGATGCTGACAAAAATATGTAATGAAGTACAATAACGGGCTTTGGAAAAAACTTAAAGTGCTATTGTAATTATTTTCAGTTTTGAGAGTTAATATATTTACTAGGAGTTAATGGCAACTGAATAATTCTTACTCAAATGATTTAAATATCAAATTCTGGTTCCATATTTTGACTTGATAGCTGGCAATTAACTTCGCTTAAAGTTTTGTGAATAAAGCAAGGCATATGTTCCAGACTTGACGAATTGCAGACATCCATTATAAGATCTCAAATAGAAAGGCATTCCCATGCCAACCTTCAAACCCTCAACAAGAATTTATTCCAGCCATAACTCTACACTGATGACAGAACAAACCAACATAAAATGGGGACTTTACTAAAGGAATTGTTTATAGAAGGGTCAGAAGAGGTTTCCCGTAAAATGCTGTAGAAGACCAACTGTTTTGTTCTATTTTATACTTAACGTAATAAACTCCTACCCTTTAAGTTATAGAGTTTTCTCACCATCATGTGATTGAAGAAGTTAGGTGAAACAACCCCTTCTTAGAATTATCTCAAAGAGGAAAAATACAATAAGTTCCCTGAAATAATCACTGTGGTTTTGTGCATATCCGTTGGCAAATGAATTCGCCTCTTTGGGAATCAGTAGTTAAAAGGAATTCCAGCCGTGAAGAGCATCGCCAATGTTGGGTTTACCACTTTTAGTAGGTGTAATCTTGTATATTCGTAGAAGATGGATGACTTTGTTTTCGTGCTTGACTTCCAGGAGATTGAGCTTTAGTAAAGGGAAACAAAAAGTGTTGTTAAACGGGGCAACTATGGTGCATAGTAAAGTCAGAAAAGTGTATAAGAAAGTAAAAAACTAACAAGCCTAAAACACAAGCCAACATTGCTCCCATAAATGAACAGAAGGAGTGGAACCGAGAAAAAAGAAAAAGAAAACACGCTAATAGCAGAATATATACTAAAAATGCCTATCTAGAAAATAATTTTATATACCTTTATTTCGTATTCCTTGAGAAATATGTGGTATTCTGGGATCAAAGTGGCTCAGTAAACATGCAAAAAGGTCATTAAGAATTTACAAAAGAATGGAAAATGTGTACTGACAACCAGATCCATTTTGTGAACCTCAGACTTTGCAAGCATTTCTTAGGCCTGCAAGTGAAGAATCAGGTGAAATTGTACTAATGATACTATTTTTTTTTTTTTTTGTAGAGACAGAGTCTCACTTTATCGCCCTTGGTAGAGCCTTGGTAGAGTGCCGTGGCGTCACACAGCTCACAGCAACCTCTATGTAAATTACTGTAGGAGAAAGAAATAGTCTATAATGACATCGAAGTCATCCATTCATATATATATACACACACATATATGTATGTATGTATAAATATTCTGCAGGTGTTAAACATAGTGTCTCAAACTGAACAAGAATAACTTATTTTCTAAATATTTGAAATATTGGGATTTTGTTATGTGGGCAGTAAAACCTAACTGTGGTCCAGAAAGAAGAAGGGAGAGTATTTGGTGGGAACTCACCTAATGGACATAATGCAATGGTACGTTCCAAAACTATTAAGAATAGAGTATAAATGTCTTACCACAACAAATAAGTAAGCGAGGTGATGGTTGTGTTAATTAGTTGGATGTAAGCATTTCACATTGTATATCAAATCAGTACACTGTGCCCCATAAATGCATCAATGTACACAGTAATGATTTAATAAAGAAAAAAATAAATATTAGAAATAAATGGAATATAAGCATGTTTTAAATGTTCTCTATGATGAAAGCAATAAGGATGAAAACAGCAAAGATCCTATCGAATACCTTAAAGAAGCAGTAAATCTTTTCCGTATCTAAAGTCGGAGAGAGTCACTGCCTTCATAACAGCCTAATTCTTACATAGAAGTGTCCTGTGGAGATTTTCAGTTTGGGACATAATAGGGATCCCTTTCGTCTCAAATGCAACTCTGATAACAGTACTGCTTGAAGGACACTTAGGAAATGAATAGCAGTGAACATCTTGCTCTTAGCTGGAGAGCTCAGGCAGAATCCTTTACCATCCCACCAGGCCAACTTGATTGCTGCAAAGACAAAGAAATCTTTCCTATTACAAGTACATAAACCTCAAGCCAGGTAAAATGCATGTCCTACATTTCCTGAGGCTGATTAATCTTTCCTAGACAAATCAATGCAGTTACAGATCCTTTCAAATAGTCATTTCATTAAGGCCCTCAGTAAGTATGAGTTTGGCATTGTAGCAGTCCATGTTATGAACAAAATTTATTTTATTCTGAGATGCAATCTATTTTAAAAGCTCCTTGACCTTTATAATCATAGTTTTTGATCAGAAAAATGAAACCATGGATGAGAGTATAGCCAAATAAGATGCTTCCATTGAAATGAAGTGATTCATTCTCACCATGCCGAAAACATGCTGATGTTCAGACATAAGCACAGTTTAGCAGAATAATCAAGTTCTTAATCATTGTAAAGACTGTATCTCTGAATCATAATCAGTTGATTTTGCACTTTAATTTATTTTTACAGCAGTAAGATGACTTGGCCTATATCTATAGACATTGTAACAAAACACCACATGCATTTTTAGCCAAAAAATGAGCTGCAATCTACTGATACAGAATGTAACCACGGGATAAAGTTTCAAAATGAATGCATCTTCATAAAATGAAGTGATACAAAAGTTCCTAATTCATGTACGTTAGTAAAAAAAAATTATATTTCAATAAATGATCAAGTATTTGCTGAATACCTCCTATGTGCCAAATACAGAATCCTTGAAATAAGAGATAGTTCATAGTTCATGGTCAGCATATCATGGCCTGTGGGCACAATGTAGGAAGAATACAATGAATATATATAAAATTGTTAAAAATTATGCAATTGACCTTAACAGAAGTCAGGCAATGCATGAATAAAGGAAGAGAGGGTTGCTGTAAGATTTTAAGTTGTTTTAAAATGGATTCTGTCACATTATTTTTCTGCTCAAAAATCTAAAATGTTTCCACATTGTGAATAGAAGGAAGTTTGAATGTCTTGGCTTGGTATTAAAGGTCGTCAATCCCTATAGTCAGTCTTTCCCAGCACCACTCATGAATGTGTAATCTGCTTTTGTGTAGGATTGTTCAGTAAACTTGCCCCAGAAGGGTCACAGATCACTCAGTTTCCCTGAATCACTATAACTTGGCTTTTATTATGCACAGCCTTGCCATAGCAAAGTTCCCTCCAACTTTCATTAGCAATAGCAATAATAATAATGATGGCTAATAGTTATTGAGAATTTATTATGTGGTATATGTTTGGCACAGTTCAAATTCTTAGGTGTACCACCACCCAATTCATACTCACAAAACATTTATTAGGTATGTGCCATCATCATTCACATTTTACCCATGAGAAAAGGAGTCATGTAGAGGTCAAGTTAATGGCCTAAGGTTTCAATAAAAGAGAGACCCAAGATTTTAACAGAATGCAGTTAAGATTCCACAGCATGTGCATGTGATTAATATCTAGTGTCCCCAAGAGAAAACACATTTTGAAAAGCTAGGGGTGAATCGATAATTCATGTATTCTTCATAACCTGGGCCACAAACTAACCACCTGGCCCAAAGTAGGGCATTAAAAATCCTTGAACAAATAAATGAACGGATTAGTGAATGGAAGAACAAATGGAGAAACACTGAAGGAAGAAATTCACTTAGGCATGCGATCTGAGGTTTTTCTAAAGGAGATCAGAAAAGGAGGATTTGGGGGAAAAACAAATTTGTGAACCAAACAAGATGAGGTGAGAAGGTGTAGGACAGTAGAAAATAAAAGTTTTAAGCATGGGAAATAGGAACACTGGTGGCAAGTTGGGGAGACAGTCAGGTTGCAAACAAAGTCATAGGTTTGGTTGGAGGCATGGATTGTCATGGATCAGATATATTCATGGAAATATCAGATAATAATAAAGTAGCAAGGGTGAAACCTTGAAACACAGAACCCGAGGATTGTGGTTTATGTGTTTACAAGGGTTGTTGAGAGGCCCTGCAATGAAAGAGTCCTCCAGAGTATGAGTGTGAGGAGGAAAGGGACACAGAGACAAGGCCTGGACACCATCACATTTTAGAAGACAGAGAAGGAAAACCATCAAATTATATGGAGAGGAAGCATCACATAGGTAGGAGGTCGACAACAGAATACAGGGCCAGGAGCATCACAGGACAGAAGGATGTCAAGGAAGTGGCGTTCATCAAATCAATCAGAAGCTTTTCCCCATTTTTTATTTTAAGGAAAGAAAAGTTGATACAACTGGAGTACTAGAAATTATATTGCATGAAGGAGGGGACTATTGAAAAAAATTACATATTAAAATACTATTATCAAATTCTTACCAGGTTCCCAATACCGAGTTTAGTGGGCTATACAGATTAATTCACTTAATCTACTCACAAAGAAACAAATTTCTATGATTTTGCCAATTTTTAGAATGAAGAAATGCAGATTGAGGGAGGCAAAATGAAGTGCCTTTATAGAGTTAGAGAGTGAAACCAGGGACTCAAACTTGGATCCATCTGATTCACACATGCTTTTTATACAACTTGCTGTGTTGAGAAGACATTTCCAAAGCAAAGGAGTTTGGCTGGAATACAAAGAGTGGAGGTGATAGCTCACAATAAAGTTGGTAAGAGACCCCTCAGTATCTATGGTGAAATTAAGAAAAACTATTCTTACAGGCAAGAAAAAAACCACCATTCCTCTAAGACAAATGAAAGTAACAGAAATTAACTCTGATGTCTCCAGCTATATTCTGCAACTTTCTTAGGCTATTGCTTCCTCTGTGCTTTCATAATCAACTCAAGTGCTTACCTTTGATTTCAAGGCCAGGTTTCACCAAGTAATTTTTTGTTGTTTGTTTTGCTCTGCAAAACAAGTGCTATTCTATATGCTTTCAGCAGGTGAGTTAGAGCACAGCAAAGCCACATTTTGATGTTGGTGTAGGCAGTCAGCTAGGCTTACTCCCTATGCACATTTAGCTGAGGACAAGACGAAAAGATTTGCAAAATAGCAAATTAGCTTGAGATGCTGGATGAAAGGTCGGCATACCACGGCCTGTAGGTCAAATGTGGCCTACTATTGCTTTTACAAATAAATTTTATTGACACGTAGTCACACTCACTCATTTACATATTGTCTTGAGATGTTTTTGCACTACAATCACAGCACTTCAGCAGAGACAATGTGGCACCCTTGTCATTTAACAGAAAAAGTTTCTCAAAGCATGTTTTGGACCTCTGAGATTACTAGAAAATATTTATGTTGTTAAGAGTAAATTTAAAATCCAGATGGCCTTCTGATTACCTTGATAGAAATACACCCTACATTAAATTACCTTCTCTTTTCCCCTTCCCCATTACACATAATTCTACACACTAAAAGTTGAGTAGGCCATGAAGCAAAGATCACACATGTTAATCAATAATGCAGCCTTCTCTCATTTCTGGGGACACAGATGAATTAGACTTCCCAAGATGCTTTACACCTTGGAGGAATCCCATAACTGAGTTCTGACCAACAGAATATAATGGGAGGACGAAATATGAATCACTTTCAAGAATAGCCATAGAACAATCCTTCAAGTTCTCTCCCTTTCCATCTATGTGGCAAGAAGCCAAGGAGAAAATATCAGCACTGCAAGAGAAAAGAGGGCAGGCTCTCTGAGTCAACTCCTAGAGAAGAGACACGCAACATGGGCTGTTTATAGTGAATTTACATAAACTTGGAATAGAATTTTATTCTGTGAAGCCACCGAGATTTGAGGAAAGGGAAGAATTTTTTGTTACAGTAGTTACTGTATACCTAATATAGTATATGAAATTCATGTTTTTCCCAAAATAAAATGATACCACTATATTTTTAATCTTTACAACATTGCCACTAAATCATTAGGAGACAATTGTGATTTTAATGTACAAAGCCTGAGTTTATACATTATCTGTATCTATCTACATATGCTCTGCTTCTATTTTCTCCATTTCTGTGAGTGGCACTCTATGGGTTTGCTAGGAATGTCTTAACAAAACACCGCAGACAGGTGGCTTAGAAAAAAGTAGAGACTGATTTAAAGATGTTGGCAAGGTCGTCTGGTTGAGAGGTCTCTCTCTTTGACTTGAAAGTGGTCATCTTCTCTCTGTGTCTTGACGTGGTCTTCTCTTCTCTGCTTATAAGAACACCGGGCATATTGAATTAGAACTCATCTTAATGTTCATATGGTAACTTAATCGCCTCTTTAATGATCCTGTGTCCAAAGAGAGTGTTATTCTAAGGTACTGGGTCTTAGCATATGAATTTGATGGTGGAAAGAACACAATTCAGCCCTTCCCAGGCACCAAGAATCGTGCAGTATTTGACCCTAGATGTTTTCCTCTCCATTGCTTCATCCATTTATTTGCCTGGACTGATTAAGTTTATCCTAAAATTTTCTTTCATTTCTGTCCCTTCATCCCCTTTCCTAGTGCCACCTAATCAATGGCCTCATTTCTTTTAGTGTCAACTTTAGTATCAGCTTCTAAATTGTCTTATGCCCCTGTGTCTACTTTTCTCCATCACCAATCCATCTCATGAACTGCTCAAAAATTAACAAAAGTTTTCAACGGCCCTGTAAGATAAAGACTGGACTTGTAGACCGGTCATCCAAGGGCCTGGAAGAGTGTATTTCAAACTGTTTCCAGTCTTATATCTTAATGTTCACGTTCCTTCAAATTCAACTATGGTCATGTGCCCCATATCAACATTGTAGTCAACAATGGGTCTCAGGGTAAGACAGTGGTCTCATAAGATTATGGGATCATATTCTTACTGTACATTTTCTATATTTAGATATGTTTAGAAACACAAAGCCTTCCCCTTGTGTTGGTGCTGGCTACGGTATTCAGTGTAGTGAACATGCTGTACAGCCTTGTAGCCTAAGAGCAGTAGGCCAGACCATATAGCCTAGGTGTGTAGTAGGCTGCACCATCTAGGTTTGTGTATGTTTGTACACTCTGTGATGCTTGTACAACAAGAAAATTGCCTAAGGAAGCATTTCTCAGAATGTGCCCCCATTGTTAAGCAATGCATGGCTATACATTTATTCCCTCCCAAAACCACACCTTGTGTTCCTAACATTCAGCATTTAGTTTTTCCACTCCTTGCTTCTGGAACACCTGTGCTATCCTCTTAATTTGCTTTAAACCAATGTACACTTTAATTCTCCCCTAGAGTACTTCTGATTTTCAAATGCATTCCACAGACATTCCCTTTGGAATTTCCATGGCAACTCGAGTTTCATTATACTAGCTGCACTCTATTTCGTATTATTATTACTATAATAATTATTATATTAGGTAGAGTGCTAAATGCTTGATGTATTAACTATTTAATCTTCACATTCATCCTTAATAGCTGGAATTGTTTTCCCCATTTTACAGATGTAAGAAATGAATCTTAGAAGATTCAAGTGTCTTCATCAAGGTTATACAGCTGAAAAATAACCGAGCACTTACTTGAATCTGAGTCTGTCTGCTCTGATTCAAGCATACTAAGCCACACAGTAACTTATCTCTGTGTATTTTGCAAAAGCTTTTTCTAACTGTGAGCATCTCACTTAAGAACCTCCAAGGATGTGATTGATCAAAGCTAGCATGCAAAACAAGAGAATATGTACACTGTAGGATGTCGACATATGGCATATGATACGGGGTCATTTTATTTTCTGCTGTTGTGTCAGCCTGAAGCTCATTTTCATTTGCGGAAAGTCAGGTGTTAGTCACTTTTGTAACACATGTGGTAGTTACTACCTAGTGTGTGCTGGTGTGTTTATACCATTTGTCCTCCATTTCCATGGGCTTTGCAACCATGGATTTAACCAAGCTTGGATTGAAAACACTACCTCCCCCAAATCAAGTCCGTACTGAACTTGTGTAAACCTTTTTATCTTGTCATCATTTCCTAAACAATGCAGTCTAATAACCATTTACAAAGTATTAGGTATAATTATAAATGCAGAGATGATTTAAAGTATACAGTGGTATGTTCATAGGTCATATGAAGATACACACCATTTTATACAAAGGACTTGAGTACTCTGGGATTTGGGTATGCAAGGCAATCATAGAACAAACCTCCCAAACTCCGATACTGAGGGAAGACTATTCTACACCACATGTATACACAAATCAAATAGAAAAATGATGACTACGATTAACTTTAATCAAGCAGATAACCATGTATGCATATTATGATGCATAACTATTTATTTAAAACAGAAAGAGAAGAATTACACAGAATTAAAGTTTTCATTTCTGAATATTTCTTTTCTCTTACCTGGGGTTTCAGAGTGAGGTGGTTTCTAAATATGATCTGCTCTTTCTTTTTACAGTGTGAGCAGATACTTAAAAGTACTTCAAGTTGCCAATTACACAACTTATCTATTTGTGTTTTTGCTTCTGTATATATGAAAAAGATAGAAACTGAAGATTATCTAAATGGAGTATCTGAAACATCAATTGACTGTGTATTTATTTATGTAAAAAATCACGACCATTCCTTTTAATGCCACAACTTATACTCGTATCTATACTAAGAGAAGTGGATAACTGAAGTAGTCACCCAACTCATTCAGAACCAATCAATTTTAGCACAAAATATGCAAACAATTTTCCTTTCCTAATGATCCTGTAATTATTTGTACTCTGAATTTTACTTTACTTGTGTAGAAACAGCACTGCTTCCAAATCGATGTTACTGTTAGGCCTGGATCATTAATTAATAATATTTTTTCAGCGTTCAGAAGAAATTGCACATGAGCCAGCACCCATGTGCATAAGAGGTTGGCTCTGATGAAAGACTAATTTTATGACCAATGAAGTAACAAAAAATTCAAAGTGGTTGTCCAAATTGATTTAGTTGAAACAAAACAAGTATATCTGCATGAGTACAGTTTGAATCTTGCTTTTTCTATAGTGTTCTCAGCATCTCAGTAAGAGCTTAAGACTGAATTCATAAAGTTTCCTTTCCCCAGGTATATTCTGGGCAGTCTACAGAAGGAAAATTAGTCTCTGGACCCAAAGAAAGAAACTTCCAATTTCTAATGAACTGTCTTAGTTTGACAAAAATGCATATGGGCAAAGATGTATGTGAGTTATTGTGGTAAGTTCTTCAAATTGAAGAAATGCTTACAGTGCATTTAGAACACGTATTGGTGAAAGGCAAATGCAACCTAAATTGAACTTGAACTGTGGAGAAGTGGATAAAAAATAATAATGGCTGTTTGTTATGATGAGGTCAGGAGCTTGGGTCATGACCTCTTAAGAAAATTAAGATGGGGCGTTCTAATGGATTTTTCTTAATTTAATGTAGGAATGACATTGAATGATGGTTCTTAATCAGTATCCTCCTCCTCACTTGAATTTGGTGTGACACCCTCACATTTGCCTATGTAGTCTGTGACACGCAAAGCTCAGCCTCAGAAGACAAGCTCCTGACTTCTATCTGCAACAAGGAAATGAGAGTGACACATTCAAATTGGTTCTGTGCAAATGAAGGGAGAGATGTGCCTCCAATCTTCCACAGGCAACACAAAATGTGTATTACAGGGTCATAAGAATGACGGAAAACGGACACAATATATGACTTCTGGTTCCTTTATAAAATTAAACTAAACTTGAATTTATTACTCATCAAATGCATAACATTAAACAAAACAGCAGGGGATAAAAACATGGCAATGGTACGGACCATTTCCCAAGGCTTCATGCACCCATAGCACTTAAGAGTCTGTGCATATTTGTTCATCCTATGTTTAATGATGCAAGGAATGGGTGTCAGATTGATTTTTTCTTTATTGCTTAGTGAAAAAGCCTATTGTCCAACATTTCCCTCTGTGAAACAACAAAGATAAAAAGAATACAAGATTCTGAAAGTTCTTCTTCAATTAACTTAGTTTCTGATTCATGATCTTTGGCTAACATAGTCCCTTACTCTGCAGCATTTAAGTTTCTTTGAACATTTTTCTTGAGGCTAACTCCTAAAAACCTGGGAAGGACATAGATTGTTTAGTGGTGGTAGTAGGGGTCAGGAGAGGGCGTGCTGTTTTAAGATAATCTCATATCAGGAATTGAATTCAACATTTTAGAAGCTACTCCAGCTTCTTATCTGTAAAACCACCTAGAGACTGTAATTTGGAAAAGCTGGATGGATAAATGGAATACCAGATTCTGATTTCCTCTGGAGAATCAGGCTGGTAAATCCCTGCTGGATCATGGAAATTAAGCATTTCCCCCAAACCAACCTTTTCTTTTGCCCTAGGATAACCTGATCAAATTTCTTGGCTTCATTTTCTCTTTTGGGCTAGCAGTAATGTGAAACTGCAGAAGCCCTGTCAGATGTAAAGCCAATTTCAAAGGCAAGTTGATTCCTTAGGGGAAAGGTGGCCACGAAACAGCAAGATTGTGCTAACAGTTAAATCTCATCTTCACGTGCCACCAACTGTCTTAAGAGAAAATGACTTAGGGAGAGAGAAATAAGGAGAGAAACAACCTTGGGAAAATGGCAGAAATGAAAAAGACAGAGAGAAATCAGTGGGAAAAAAAAAACAAACAATAAAAAAATAAAAGCTCCTACCTGTTTTAGGAGATGTTTCAACCTGGGATCCACAAAGTAAATTCAGACCAGTTCTTCATACACAAGTTGAAACATTCTTCATGCTGATTTTTATGTGAAATAATTAATTCAAGGTGATATTTTATAACACCTCTCAAGCTATTTTATGTCTTTTTTTATATCTTTTTTTAAAATTTTTATTAAATCATAATTGTGTACATTGGTGCAATCGTGGGGCACAATGTGCTGACTTTATATACAATCTGAAATATTTTCATTGAACTATTTAACATAGCCTTCATGGCCTTTTAATCACTATATGAAGACATTTATATTCTACATTTAGTAATTGTCACGTGTACCCTTGTAAGATGCACCGTGTGATCCCACCAATCACCCTCCCTCCACCCATCCTCCCCCCTCCCCTCCCCTCTCTTGCTCAGAGATCTAAAAATGGGAACATTTCCATTTTAAAGCCACTAGTCTAAGAGGAGATGAGGCAAACCCAGGTGCTACAGAACAGCTGCATTTCGGGCCAAGCCCACGGCTTTGCCTGAAGCTTAGAATTACTTGAGGGAGAGCCAGAGGTGGCCAGGGGTCCCGGCCCTGCCCTCGCTGACTTGCTGCCTCCGCCATCAGCTCTATCTAGTAAGGATTCATCTGGCACAGGCACACACCCCCTTCTCTCTTCAGTTCTACCCCCACAGTGTAGATCTTTACCAGAATTTCTCTTTTTAGAGAAAGTATATTACCATAATTCCGTTGCCTCCACTAGCAGCAAAACCTTTTCTACTGACAAGTCTTAACAGGACCTGTCTTATCCTTGGACACAAACAACATCTAGAACTGAAGCTGTTTCATTTTAGAGCTGCTCTTCTCACTTCCATAGGTGGAAAAAAAAGGATTCCAGCTCCTGAATTAGTCATCCACTGTCTTCTGCGGGGTAATTGCTATTCCGTGTGATTAAATGAAGCTCCCCAACGTACACAGCCAGAGCCAGTCCACACGTTATCAGTCTAATCAGCATTGCGTTCTGTCACAGCCAAGCCCCAAATTCACTGATCATTCCCTTTATCAAATCTTCATCATTCCAAGAAAAGCATATTTGGATTTTCTGAAAGATAAACCATGCTGTTCAAAGGCTGTGAGGGCTTCCCACGAAGTTGGTCACATCAGCTCTTTCCTCCCTGTTGAGGAGAAACTACTCCGTATAAAGGAGACTATGGACGTGACAGATAAACAACACGTGGTCTCCATGTGGGTACTGGACCTGGACGGGCAAAGGGAAAACGCAAAGTCTGCAAGTTGACGTAATGTCGTCATTTCATGATTTTGATCATTTTTCTGTGATTGCATGAGGAGACTATCCTTAGCGTAAGCAATCAACACTGAAAAGCTAAAGCATAAGGGGACATTGCATCTGAAACATCCTTAAATGCTCCAAAATCTAAACGATCTGGGACCTGAGTAAAGGCCCCTGGAACTGAACATTTCACTATAACTTTTATATAAATTTGAAATCATTTTGAAATAAGCACTTTTCAAAAATAAAAATAGTTCTGTTTCTTTGTTGTTTTCGATAGGAGAACAGCATGTTTTCTAGATCAGTGATTGTCAGCGTGTGGTATCCAGACCACACCACCGCCTGAGGACGGGCTGCTGAGGGGCACAAAGGCTGCGTCTCTGGGGAATCTGTGAGGGGTGAGAGAAACTTTACCGGGCTCGTAATTCAAAGAGCAAGAGACACTGCACCGGGCGAGAGTAACACATTGCTGACCAGTCACGAGTTAACCACTGACATGGATGGTTTCTGGGTAAAATTGCTGTTTAACAATATGTTGAGATGTCTGAGGTGCTAAGTGATTGTTATAAACAGCTGTTATAAGCAGCTGAGAAATGAGGGGGGAGAAAGAGTAAAATAGAGTAAGTTTGGGACAACTAGGGATGGAGACTGGAAGAAATGAATCAGAGACAGCTGCTATGTTAGCAGGTTATTGACTGGGATTGCACCAGAAACTGTCCACGTTACCGGGTAAGTTGTGACCAGTCAGCAATGTGCTAATATGCAAATACATCCCTTGGTTGGTAGGGAGCCATCCCTGGGGCCCAGGCAGAGACAGAAACCCAGTCAGAGCACAGCCTGAGACAGGAGATGTGGCAAACCACAGGCCCAGGCTCTCTTCAGTTGATCTTTACATTGGAGACAACCAGGCCGTGTGAACACAGAAATCTCACTGCTCGGGCACCCACAGGCCAGGCAGCTGGATGCGTGAGGGTGGGCAGGGAGGAGGGCCCCTGCTAGTCGTAAATAAGCCCTCCTGGGAGGTGTATGCTCCTCTGAAGACATCACATCTGTACACAAGGTACTTTGGATGCTGTGACCTCTATAATGACTTACGGTGAGCTTTCACGTCTTCCCAGAAGGCTGTGCACGTGCTCACTGTCCCCATGCAACACACATTCAGAGAGTAGCATAAGAAGCTCTCGGGATAACCACCCAACCAGGAAAGCACGGTCTTTCCTCCAAGGAAAGGGTTTAGAAGAGGAACAGACCCATTCAGTTAGGGCAGGTGGGATCGGAAAAATTAGGGCTGAAAAAGATTTTGCTCCAAAGTGGAACAAAAAAGTATAGTCCTGAAAGACAGAGTGTGTGATCCTTTCTTTAGGGTTCCCAATGAACAGAAAGGCTTCTGGAGAAGTGAGAGCCAGGACAGAAGCTTCTGGAATGGGCTCTGCACAGCAGCAGTTGGAGGGTCAGGATTAGAAACAAGACTGGCTGCCGACATAGACTCTGAGATGAGGTTTTGGGAATTAATATAGAAAAAGAAATATTCTAGACCCAAAGCCTCTGTGAAGTCTTGACTGACATGATGGACGGACAGTGTGGGGTTCCATGAGTGCAGGTGCCGAGCCCAAAACTGAACAAAGAGCTCAGACAAGGAGCCCAAGTCAGGACTCTGGTCCCAGCATGCCACTGGGCAAGCGAGCTGTCCAGAGAACAAGTCCTTTCCCCTTTCAAACCCATCATTCATAAAATACAAGGCAGAATGGGTCAGAACAATGATCTCTGTCTTTTCTTTCTCTGAAAACAATATGGTAGCCAAGCTGAGGTTGAGCAGGGTCTGTAAAGCAGACAGACCCCTAGCACACGTAAGCCCAGAAGACCAGAAAGACCTACCCCAGCACCTGTGAAGGAGGCCCTGCTTGCCGAGTCAGCCTGGCTGGCAACTCTGCCCTCTGGGGTCGGCCCTCCTCACACCTGCCCTGGCCAGAGAGAGGTTGCTGGAGTCCACAGTTGTGTGAAGAAGTAACTCAAATCCTGACCCCATTGGAATGGGGCTCCCGAAGAGCAGCCATCCTTCTCATTTCAACCCATGAAATCAAATTATTTTACTTTCAATAGTAAAGTATGTACTTCAGGTAACCCATCTGCATGTTAAGGTGACTCCAATACACAAGCAGGGTGTGGAGAGAAAGCCACACGCGGAATCCAGGTCCCCAGCTCTGTCTGACAGAAGGAAACCGAGGGACTCATCACCATTCACGACCTCACACCAGGGCTCCGCCAGTCGGACCCCCTGGGGCCGGTCGGGACCTCCATTCCTGGCATGGTGAGTCTATTATGAAAATTATTGCTCCAACTGTCCACGGTTGCCCCAGGCACCCAGAGACTTGAATTTAAGATTACCTATGAATGCCAATGGTGTGGGCTGATGAGAGACCAGCTGTTTCCTATAACAAGCATTATTTTGTATTATCATGATTGTTTGCCTAAATTTACCAAGAAAATCTGGAAGCAAGTTCAATTGAAATCTCTATACCAAGGAGCACTGGAAATTATAAAGAGAAAATTCATACTGGAAAAAAAGACCATTTGTAATATGTGAAATCTGCACAGATGGAAACAGATGAACCCCTCCCAGCAGCGCCGATGAGCAGAGCCCGCTGGAACTTTCATGGGAGACTCAGAAAGGACGCTCGGCTGTTTCTGGGAAGTGAAATGATGGGCTGTGTCACTTTCATAGTGACCCTCATATTTTATCCACTTTTCTCCATTAGTGACATGTCTTCGAATTTGAAAACCAAATCACTATTGGCTGAAATAATAAGTATGATCTTTTGTGGGTCATCACTAAGAGCTTAGATCTGGTCATTTAATGAAGAGTTTTCTTGATTTTACCTGCTATGCAAAATGAAATGCAAGGAGCAAAAGGGAGCTCGTGTATTATAAGTGCTCAGTAAATGCTAATTCCTGAAGACAAGGTTCCAATTTTGACGGCTACCTTCCCATTTTAAGAATATAAAAACAGGGAAATAAAATGCTTTTATGAAATTTCTCTGAAGTAAATTTGACTTGAATCTAACTACACTCCTTTCCCCAAACAGGGAGATATTCTTGAATGTTTAAACTTTCATAACTACTCCCCCCAACAAATACTATCATGTTAGACTTCAAAGGAACTATTATTTTAATAATGTCAAATCGTGTTCATTGAATTAACTTTTAGTCTTACTATCAGCTTAAACAGTTTGCAATACAGTTTCAGGCTCCTTTGTGGCTGAGATAGAAGTGGTGCTTTCGCCTGTCCTAACTGGTCTCCTGGGACAAGTTGCTGCCCCTCTTCGAGCGGCAGAGATGCCAAGGACACAGATGTTCCGATCTCTGATGTGAAAATACAAAGAGAGAAAGTTCTGAGGAAGATGTTTGTTTTAAAGAGCTGGTCTAATTGCATGTGATGAAATATGGATACTCTCTGCTGGGGGAAGCAGCTCTCTGGTTCTGGAAGTCAACAAAATGTCAAATAGAGTAAAATTCTGCTTGTTAGTCTGGGCTTCCCTTTGTGTTCTGCACATGAGATGTAGATATTTTTACAGGCACAAATGATCGGCCTTTCACAACACAAAACAAAACGCGAATGCAAAACATATTTCCTTTTACAAAATTATCAGTGTTTGACTCTGTCTGGTTATTTCCCATGTTTAAAAATATTGGTGGATTTTATTCTTGAGAGGTGAATGCATCTGTATTGGAACAGAGAAACTGAACCAACACAGTTGGAGAGACATTACTAAAGGAAGGCCGGGCGCGGCGGCTCACACCTGTAATCCCAGCACTCTGGGAGGCCAAAGCAGGTGGATTGCCCTAAGCTCAGGAGAGCAGTCTGAGCAAGAGCAAGACCCCATCTCTAAAAAAATATCCAGGCATGTGGTGGGTGGCTGTAGTCCCAGCTACTCCGGAGGTTGACACAAGAGAGCCAGGAGTTTGAGGTTGCTGTGAGCTATGACGCCAATTAACAACAACAAAAAAAGGAATAGCAAAGGACTGGAAGTGAAGGC
>CAUYRH010123801.1:0-69920 GCA_963574655.1 Perodicticus potto
TTGAGACAGAGCCTCAAGCTGTCACCCTGGGCAGAGTGCCGTGGCATCACAGCTCACAGCAACCTCCAATTCCTGGGCTCAAGCGAGTCTCCTGCCTCCGCCTCCCAAGTAGCTGGGACCACAGGTGCCCGCCACAACGCCTGGCCATTTTTTTTTTTGGTTGCAGCCGTCATTGTTGTTTGGTGGGCCTGGGCTGGATTCGAACCCGCCGGCTCAGGTGTACGTGGCTGGCGCCTTAGCCCGTTGAGCCACAGGCGCCGAGCCAATTTGGTGGTTTCTTAACAAAGTTAAACATATACTCACTATATGACCCAGCTGTCCCATTTCTCCATATGTATCTAAAAACTTCAGATACATTTGTATGGAAATACTTGTGCTGAGTATTTGTAGCAGCTTTATAATAAGCCCCACGCTGGAAGCAAGCACTAGTTTATGAACTAGTGCCTGCATAAACAAATTGTAATGCATACCTGTAGGATAAATACTAGTTAGTAAATTCTATGTGATGGAAAAGCTCAGGAAACATATAAAGAAAATCCCTCACTGTTTATGTTTATATGAGAACAGACATGATGAAAAAAATTAGCTGAAATCACGTACCTCATAACCATACTCCAAAAACCATAAATAATAAAAGCAAACCAGAAGCTCCCACCTTGCAGAATACAGCATAGCATTACTATAGTTTTAGCTCTTCCTGATACCCAAAGTAAGGGCACAGGTGAGTGTCAGATGTAATCAGGGCTTCTAAAGATCTGAGGTAAAAGTTACCTTTCAAATCTTTATCTCTTAATTTCAGTATTTTTGTAATTTTTCCAGACATTGTGTTAGGCAGTTTTACATGTTATTTTTCTTAATTACCAAATTAACCCTGTGAAACAGGTGGTGCTGTCACCAATCTGGAGCTGAGGAAATAGGCATGAAGTGGTACAATGCTTGCTTAAAGTTCCTGTAGCTTATAAATGAAGGAGCTTAAGCAGAGATCACCTAATTTCAGTGTAGTTATTTTGCTCCTCAGACCTTTTCCCCATTAGACACCAGCTATGCTCATAGAGTCCTTTGCTTATCCGAGGATGCTGGATAAGACTTTCCATTCCTTTCAATAAATATTTTTATGTACTAATTAAGCATTGTCTTCTGTCTGACCTCAAGCAAAGTTTATTTTCACTGAATGCGAAAGTGCTCAAATACACAGCAAGGGGAAATGAACTTTTTTTTTTTTTTTTTTTTTGCGACAGCCTCAAGCTGTCACCCTGGATAGAGTGCTATGGCATCACAGCTCACAGCAACCTCCAGTTCCTGGGCTTAAGCAAGTCTCTTGCCTCTGCCTCCCAAGTAGCTGGGACTATAGCTGCCCGCCACAACGCCCAGCCATTTATTTGTTTTTTTTGGTTGCAGCCGTTGTTGTTTGGCGGGCCCGGGCTGGATTTGAACCGGCCAGCTCAGGTGTACGTTGCTGGTGCCTTAGCCCGTTGAGCCACAGGCGCTGAGCCAGGGGAAGTGAACTTATCAGGTCATTAAAATAAATCTAAGTTCAATACGAAGATGATAAAACTTTTTAGGAACTATTTACAGTTCACAGTAGTTGATTATCTCCATTGCTATATGTTGGAGTTTACAAAAGAGGTTATATTTGAACTCTGTTCTGTGTTTTGTCCTTTATTCTTAGATAGAATGACTGTAATAAAAATAATTTTTAAAAATGTGGCTCGGCGCCCGTGGCTCAATGGGCTAAGGCACCAGCCACGTACACCTGAGCTGGTGGGTTCGAATCCAGCCTGGGCCCGCCAAACAACAATGACGGCTGCAACGAAAAAATGGCCGGGTGTTGTGGGGGGCACCTGTAGTCCCAGCTACTTGGGAGGCAGAGGCAGGAGACCCCCTTGAGCCCAGGAGTTGGAGGTTGCTGTGAGCTGTGATGCCATGGCACTCTCTCCAGGGTGACAGCTTGAGGCTCTGTCTCAAAAAAAAAATAAATAAATAAAAATGTATTGTTCTACTTAAGAGAGTCTGTTGTCCCATCTATTTTTCCCATTCTAGCAACTGTTAACTAATGTCACCCCAGCTGCACAAGGAGAAATTTGTAACAGTGTCCAGTGTTAATTATTCCTTATGAATAGTTGCAGTTCTAGTATTTCCTACTGTTGTCAGATTTTAACCATTTCTGTTCTTTTCATTTAGGGCAACGCAAACCTGGATATCCAAAATGTGAACCAACAAACTGCCCTACACCTTGCTGTTGAACGACAACACACCCAAATTGTTAGGGTAAAGTATTTATTAACATAAATTTTTGCTTATTATTATTTTAACCAGACAGACTTTTTAGAATCTCTTTTGGTTGAAATACCTTATTAGATTTTTCAGAATGCCATAATTAGATGTACAGCTTATGATTTTAGGCTAATGTTTTATATCAGTTGGGCAAAGAGTGTTAATAGCAAAAATCTTTAGATTCTTGGCTCGGCGCCTGTGGCTCAACGGGCTAAGGTGCCAGCCACGTACACCTGAGCTGGCGGGTTCGAATCCAGCCCGGGCCCGCCAAACATCAATGATGGCTGCAACCAAAAAAAAATGGCCAGGTGTTATGGCGGGCGCCTGTAGTCCCAGCTACTTGGGAGGCAGAGGCAGGAGACTCGCTTGAGCCCAGGAATTGGAGGTTGCTGTGAGCTGTGATGCCACAGCACTCTATCCAGGGTGACAGCTTGAGGCTCTGCCTCAAAAAAAAACAAAAAAAAACAAATGTAAACACTCTTTGAGGGACCTCCGCCTTCCAAAACTGGCATCTCCCATGCATTTCTGTGTTCATAATTTCTTCTGCAGTCTGACTCTTTATCATATCTTGAAGGGGATAATTTTGTACACTGCTTACCAACATGCTTATAATACAGGCATGCATTTACTTATTTTGTAATATCAGTCATTGCTATTGTTTCAGGGTGGGCAGGAAAGTCGTAGCATACATTTATTCTGTAATCTTAAAAGAAACCTGGAAAAAAACATTGGAAATGTTTTGTGAATGGCACTGAAAACTGGCTTGGTTCCATGTTTAGAGTACTCATGATTGGGTAGTGAGATTATGAATGCATTTTGTTTTCTTTTTGGAACTAGTCTATGCTATTCACATTTTCTGTTCTTGGCATGTATTTTTATCTATTTATTTAATTAATTATTTAATTTAATGTTATTGTGAGGGTACAAATAACCAGAACACAATTTTTGAGTTTGTTAGGTAGAGTCCCTTATAGTTGTGTCCCGCAGCCAGAAGATGCGCCATACACCTGTTCCGTACGCCTTTTAAATGGGGGCATTTGTGGGGGGCATCCCAACTTTTTCCTCCCCCTACCTTGACTAGAATTAAGTTTTTCTCCTATGTGGCTGTGTGTTAGATCATCTACAGGCTTCGTAATAAAAGTGAGTACATTAGATACTTGCTTTTCTATTCTTGTGATACCTTACTAAGAAGAATATATTTCAGCTCCATTCAAAAGATGTAAAGTCGCCATCTTTTCTTACAGTTGAATAGTACTCTGTGGTGTACATATAGCACAGCTTGTTCACCCATTCCTGAGTTGATTCCACACCTTGGCAATTGTAAATTTTACTGCAATGAACATTCTAATGCAAATGTATTTATGATAAAAGGATTTTTTTCCTTCTAGGTAGATGCCGAAGAGTGAAATTGAGGGGTGAAATGGAGGTCTAATTTGAGTTCTTTGAGGATTCTCCATACTTCTTTCCAAACAGGCTGTTTGGAAAGAAGTACGCAGTGTAAACTGTACCAACAGTAGTTTGCAGTGTAAACTATACCAACAGTATAAAAGTGTCACTCTTTCTCCACACCCGTGTCAGCATCTGCAAGTCTGGGACTTTGTGATGTGGGCTATTCTCACTGGGATTAAGTGATATCTCATGGTGGTTTTGATTAGCATTTCTCTGATGATTAGGGATGATGAGAAAAGAATTTTTTTTTTTTTTTTGGCCCAGGCTGGGTTTGAACCTGCCACTTCTGGTATATGGGGCCAGCGTCCTACTCCTTTGAGCCACACGTACCTCCCAGAATGAGGAGCATTTTTTTCATATATTTGTTAGCCATTCATTGGCCTCCCTCAGAGAAGGTTCTGTTCTTATCTCTTGCCCAGTGGTACATGGTATTGTTTGCTCTTTTCTTGTTGATTAATTTGAGTTCTCTGTAGATTTTGGTTATCAACCCTTTGTCAGATTCATACACTGAAAATATCTTTACCCATTCTGGAGGTGGTCTTTATGCTTTACATGTTGTGCCCTTAACTGTGCAAAACCTTTTTAGCTTAATTAAGTTCCATTTGTTTATTTTAGTTGTTGTTGCAATTGCTGCTGGAGTCCTCTTCATAAAATCTTTCTCCAGTCCAATATCATCAAGAGGTTTTCCCACACTTCCTTTAAAGATTTTTATTATTTCATGTCTTACATTTAAATCTTTTATCCATCTTTACTCAATGTTTGTAAGTACTAAAAGGTGTGGATCCAGTTTCAGTCTTTTACATGTGGTAATCCAGTTCTCCCAGCACCATTTATTGAATAGGGATTCTTTCCCCGAATATAAGGTTTTGTATGGTTTATCAAAGATCAGATGGTTATAGGAGACTGGTTTCATCTCCTAGTTTTCTATTCAGTTCCATATGTCTATGCCTCTATTTTTGTGGCAATCCCATGCTATTTTGATCACCGTGGACTTGTAATATAGCCTGAAGTCTGGTAGGGTGATGTTTCTAGAACTGTTTTACTAAAAAATTTACTAAAAATTGTCTTGGCTCTATGGGATTTTTTCTGGTTCCATACAAAATGAAGAACTATTTTTTTCTACCAAGAGCATGGAATGTTCTTCCATTTGTTAATGTCTTCTGCTATTTCTTTTCATAAGGTTTCATAATTATCTTTGTAGAGGTCCTTTACCTCTTTTGTTAGGTGTATTCCTAGTATTTCAACTTCTTTGAAGCTACTATGAAGGGAATTGTGTCCTTGATTTGCTACTCAACTTGGCTGTTATTGGTGTATACAAAGGCTCCTGATTTGTGGACATTGATTTAATAGCCTGAGACATTACTATATTTTTTGATAACTTCTAGAAGTTTTGTGGTTGAGTTTCTGGGGTTTTCTAAGTATAAGATCAAATCATCACAAAGAGAGAAATAATTTGATCTCCTTTGCTCCTATTTGGATGCTCTTTATAGCCCTCTCTTGCATGATTGCATTAGTTAGAACTTCCAACACTATGTTGAAAAGCAGTAATGATAGAGGGCATCCTTGTCTTGTCCCTGTGAAACTTTTAGTTTTCACAATCCATTATGATGGTAGCTGTGAGTTTGTCATAGATGACTTCAATCAGTTTAAGAAATGTGCCACCTGTACCTACAATCTTAAGTATTCTTGTTAGAAAAAGAGCTGAATTTTAATAAATACTTTTTCTACATCTATTGAGAGACTCATATGATCATTGTTTTTGCCTCTATTGATGTGATAAATTACATTTATGAATTTGCATATGTTAAAACAACCTTGCATCCCTGGGATGAAGCTTACTTGATTGTGATGTATAATTTTTTAATGTAATTGATTTGCTAATATTTTATTGAGTATTTTTGCATCAATATTCATTAGTGAAATTGGTCTACAGTTTTCCTTTTTAGTTTGTTCCTTTCCTATCAGAGTTATGTTCACGTCATAGAATGTGCTGGGAAAGGTCCATTCTTCTCAATGTTTTGGAATACGTTCTGCAGCATAGGAACCAGCTCACCTTTGAAAGTTTCATAGAATTCTGGTGTGAAGCCATGTGGTCTAGGACATTTTTGTTGGAAGCTTTTTTGTTTCTTCAAAAAAGCTTGCTATTGTCTGTTCAAGAGATCTGTTTCTCCCTGGTTAAGTCTAAGGAGATTGTGTACTGGTGCTTTTTCTGCACGTTGTCAAATTTCTGGAAGTAAAATTTCATGTAGTATCCAGAGATAATTACTTGCATTTTAGTGGTATCTGCTGTTATTTACCCATTTTGTTTCTGGTTGATGTTATTAGAGATTTTACTTTTCTATTACTAATTTGGCCAAAAGTTTATTGATTTTATTAACTTTTGGAAGAGCCAACTTTTTGTTTCAATGATTTTTTCCAATGATTCTTTTGTTTTCAATTTCATTTATTTCTAATTTAACTTTGATTATTTATTTTCTTCTGCTTTGGGGATTGGATTGCTTTTCCTTTTCCATTTCCTTAAAATGATTCATTAGGTTGTTGATGTCCTCTCTTTCTGTATTTTGGATGTAGGCATGTAGTCCAATATATTTCCCTCTTTAGACTGCTCTTGCAGTATCCTAAAGGTTTCATTAACTTGCAGCATAATTGTTCTTATGTTTGAGGAATTTAATATTTTCCTCCTTTATCTCTTCCTTAACCCAGCGGTGATTCCACGTAAGGTTGTTTAACTTCCATGACTTTGTGTGGGGATGAAAATTTTTCCTGGAGTTGATTTCTGCCTTTGTAGCCTTATAGTCTGATAAGATACAAGATATGTTTTCAATTCTTTTAATTTTATTTGAGGTTTGATTTGTGTCCTAGGGTATGATCTATTTTGGAATATGTCCCATGAGTTGACAAGAAGAACATGTATTTCCTAGCTTTCGGATGGTGTGTTCTGTATATGTCTATTAAGCCCATTTGTTCTAGGGTCACATTTCACTCCCTTGTATCTTTGTTTAGTTTCTGTTTAGATGATCTATCCATTTCAACCAGAGGGTTGTTAAAGTCCTCAGATATTATGGTGTTATAGGATATCAAATTGCTCAGATCAATCAATGTCTGTTTCATAAACATGGAAGCATTTAAGTTGAGTGCATAAATATTGTAAATTAAAATGCTTTCTTGATGTATTTTTCCCTGGACCAGCATGAAGTGACTGTCCTTATCTTTCTTAACTTTAGTTGCTTTTAATCTACTTGTATTTGGCAATAAGTTTGCAACCCCTCTTTTCTTCTGGTTTCCATTTGCCTGAAATATGGTTTTCTAAGCCTTTACTCTCAGTCTTGTTTTGTCTTTTAAAGTTGGGTGTGTTTCCTAGAGACATCATATGGATGTATGGCTTATGCTTTTTTATGAGCCAGCATGTGCCTCTTTAGTGGGGAATTCAAGCCATTAACATTTATTGAGAAAACTGATAAGTGTGGCAGATTTCTAGTCAACTTATTTTGTGTAGGTCTGTTAATTAGTTTTATTTTTGCACCATGTGGAAGCTAGGTTTTGTCCATTAGTCTGTGGGTATTTACTTTGCTGGTGGTCCATTGTGATGTTCAGCATGGAGAGTAGGTTTAAACACTTCCTTAGAGCTCATCTTGTAGTGGCGAATTTCCTCAATGTTTGCATATCTGTAAAGATTTGATTTCTCTATTGATTTTGACATTTAGTTTAGCAGGATACATAATTCTGGATTGAAGATTGTTTTGTTTAAGAAGGTTAGCTTAAGAAAGATAGCTGACCATTCTTTTCTATCCTGGAAAGTTTTAGCTGAGAAGTCTGCTGTCACCCTAATGGATCTATCTGTCTTTGAGGTCAATTGGCACTTGCTCCTGGCTGCTGGTAAAATTTTCTCTTTCATCTTGATTTTGGACAGGTTCATGACAATGTGTCTGACCCTGCCAGCAGCCAAGCTGATGCTAGTACCATTCTGGAAGGTATCTCAAACCTAGCCACAGCATGAAGTTTGAGTCTACTTGCTGCTCCAATGAGCAACTGACTCCAAAATCAAAATACTGCAGGACAGCCCTTTCTTGTCCCCAGATATTCATGGGAGAGCTGGATGACTTGTCTACCTCTGTCCTTACCAAGCACCTGTCTACCATTTTGGTTTTCCTCAGCTCTAGACCTCCTTGTTGGCCGCTGAAATCTCCTGCTGCTTCACTGTGCCCCAGAGTGATGTTTCTGTGCAGACTCCCTGAGCCAGAGGTGGCTAGAGTCCACTTTCCCCTGTTTCACTATGAGTAGTTGGCTAGGAGATGTCTCCAGTCTGCCAATTTGTTCTGCCCCAGAATGTATTGTTTTTAGAATCATAATATTTACAATATTTTTTAATATTCTTAATATCCCTAAAATAGCTTCTAAAATGAAGAAAAACAAAACAGTTTAAAACAGTTTTATTGTCTTAGATCACTTATAGAAAGAAAATGGATTTTCTAGTAAGAAATACATTCAAGTCTGTGCCAACACAGATATGTGTGCATGAAATTATATTTTACTAATTGAACGTAGTATTAGAGAGTAATCTGTTTCAGAACAAACACTGTGCCAAATGCATTTTTCAATTTTTTTTCATATATTCTCTGGTACCTGGTACCAAATGCATTTTGATACTCTTTAGTGAAGCTAGCAAATTTCCTTACACAGAGTATACAATTAAGTGCAAACTGTGTTAAACTCGAGTATTTAAGATTTACTCTCCCAATTTTTCAATCCCAATTTATCAACCACCTTATATAGTCTAGAATGACATATTTAGAGGATATATTTTCAACTCTTTAAAAATATCAATATTTTAAAGATTTCTGAAAAGATTATATGTCATTATGTTGAAAATAAGAAATTGGGGGTATATCGTACATCTATTTATTATGTGCTTTCTAGTTTATTATCTAAAAAAAGAATAAGTAAGGCTGGGAGCAGTGGGTCATGCCTGTAATCCCAATCTAGGAGGCAGAGGAGGGCAAATCGCCTGTGCTCACAGGTTCAAGAACAACCTGAGTTAGAATGAGACCCTGTCTCTAAAAATAACGGGGCTTGTGCTGGGCACCTGTAGTCCCAGCTACTTGGGAGGCTGAGGCAAGAGAATCACTTGAGCCCAAGAGTCTGAGGTTGGTGTGAGCTATGACACCATGGCACTCTCACCAGGGGGACAAAGTGAGACTCTGCCTTAAAAAATAAAATAAAATAAATAAAATTTTAAACTTAAAAACAATAGGTAGCATACTCCAACATAATACTCTGTGAGGATACATGGATGTTCCAAAAAGCTGTCATATGCTTGAAATTTTGCTATTCCTGTTTGAAATTTTTTGCTTTTACAAACATTCTTAGTCATTATATCAGAAAAGAAAAAAAGGAATGGCTTTGACATAGCAGATAGCTTCAAGTCAAATTAAATAGATAATAGTAGTGCTATTATCTTCTTAGGTATTGAAAAGGTACTCACTTTTTCTCTTTCCAAAAAAGGGGTTAAAATGTATGTGGCAAACTGGTTATTGGTCTCAGATTAAAGAGGCAGGCCTTCCCAAAGGACATTCAAAGTAGACCATTAAGAAAAATGGGTTACTGGGACAAAAATTATCATAAAATGAAATACAGTTACATAGGCTTCCAGGGGACTTCTGAGTTTTATTAGGGTTCTGAAAATATGCAATATGAATACTGTAAACAATCCCTCTCTTCATTTTATTGATGCAAGTTTGCTAAAAAATCAAAAAGTTTATATCTACTAAAAATATATACATTCTACATAGCAACTAAGTATGAGAAAAAAGTCTAATTTGGCTGGACTTCCATTGATTTCCTAAAGTCCCATCAGTTTCGATTTCTCAGTGATGACATACTTCCCTGCAGTCAATATACATCTCTTAATTTGTTTGCAGGAAAATTGGCCTCTTTTCCCTTTGCAAATCACACTTTGTAATCAATGGCTATGTTCTAAATAGAATTCAGAAATGTCTTTAGAAATTGAGGGCAGTTTCAATACATTATTTTTAGCCTGCTCCCCGCCTAGGAACTTATCATTACTATAGCATAACAGTGAATTTATTTTCTTCCTTTAATCTGCAAACCAGAACATATTCTCCTACTACAGAGTAAAATTTACAGAGAAATCACATGCTATTAATACATTTTGTTCAATAAAATCTATTCAAAAAACACTGCTTAGAAACATATCATATTTACATGATCTTATGATCTTCTAAAATATGAAAATTGATACTCCGGTTGTTTGTATTATTATATAAGTTTTCAATATCTGCACATGGAGCAAAGTTTTACTTTTTTAGGAAACTAAGAGATTTCCAATATTATTAAATATTACAGGCTGAGGAAGATACTTAGGTTTAGGACTTAAAGTCAAAACTGGATTACACTGATAAGTAATAATTACAGCTCAGAGTAAACACTTTCATTTATTTTTGAGAGCTTGCTGTCCCACAAAATAGATTACCTTTACCAGAAATGGTTAGTGCTTTACACTATCATTTTATTTGAAGTAAAAAGTATCCATTCTATTTCAGTTACCACTACTGAAATAAGCCTCACTAGTATATGGTCTACGCAAGCCCACCTGAGTATAGATCTCAGAATTTGAACACTGCATCTTTCGAAGTCCTCATCCTTAATTGGTCCTACCTACAGTAATCATTCCTTACAAGCATTAACACATGCCACAATCTTATAACCCAACAATAACAGTGGAAGGATATTCTACATAAGTATTCAACATGACGATCAAATACTTAATTCATGTGGACAAAAGGAACAAGCAAAAGAAATATCCAGCACCCAAATGAGAATACAGATGTTACCAGAATAATTCTAGAAAGTAATGGTTCAAGGCTCACAATAGAGTCATTTAAGGCAGGTCATGGAGCTCACTAAGACTGAGGCGGAGCTACAGAGCTGATGCTGGTCACCTCCATCTAAGGTTCATTCATTCACTCATTTATCCAATGCTATCTCTGCACCATTGCTGCTGCAGACGCTGTACTAAGAGGTGGGACACAGCAACAAACAGCACAGACAAAGGGTCTCTCATGGTCCCATGGAGCTTCCACTCTGGATACAGCAAAATATGCAAAAATCGGGGAGGAGGAAAAGGAGGAGGAAGAGACGGAGAAGGAGAGGGAGGAAGGAGAAAGAGGAATAGAAGAGGATGAGGAGAGGAAGAGAAAAGAGGAGGATGAAAACGAGAAGGAGAAAAAATGTCTTAAATAAATATATAGATAAAGTAGCATTAAGAGCTGTGAATAAAAAGCAAAGTATCAAATTCTCAAACAACCACGTTGCACTGCACTTGGGAAATCAAAAAGAAATAAAAACATCAGCATAGTATTTTCAGAATTATGAAACAAGAAACCAATTTTCCCAGAGATCCTCCATATACAGACTTACAGAAATAACTTTTTTTAACTTGTTATTAGCAGGATTAGTGTGATCCAACATTTTTTTTTATTTAATTCTAGACTTATGCGTAAGACTTATGTCTTAGCTTTCGGCTTTCATTAGCCACAGGCTACATTTAAGTTTAGGATTATTGTATTACCTTAAGAAGAGCATTAGAATAAAATTCAGTAAATGAGGATTCTAGAGATTCAAGAGATCAGGAGATCAGGAGCAAATCTTTAATCCCTTTGTGTTGGTTTCCTCCAACTAGCAAATGTGGATAAGCTTTTTCAAATAAATAATGAAGGAGTGTTTGAGGAGCTCTACTTAATTCAACTCTGTTTCAGTATAGTGATGAGCATGGGCGTGAACTGAAGGTGGCACATGCTAAATAATTTATCACACGTGTTAGAAATAGGAGACTTGAAGAAATTTGGCATTTTGAGATAAATCGTCTGCTATATTTCCTCCCTTGCCAGCAAAATAATAAATTTCCCTTTCCTTTTTCTCAAACCACTCATTCTGTTTCTCTGATGTAGCTTCAAGAGCAAGTGCTGACCTTTCAGTAACAGATTTTGGCATTCCCTGGGTGGGCTCATCGGTGCCCCGGTGGAAGGGCACCACGCAATTGCTGGTGGAGTTGTGGGTCTTCACTGGCTGCAGAGGTTCCTTTTCAAGATGAAAGAGATGATGGGATGGTCCCAGAAGCTTCCAGGGTGTGTTTTAGCTGCAAGAAACCCCAACCTCTGTCTCTACAAGGTAGACACAGCTCCTTGCAACCTGAACTGAGTTGAGAAGAAACTAGATTTGGAAAAGGTCTGTACGACAGACCCGTTGATTAGGTAAGTCCCTCAGGGTGCACCCCTAGATCCTTACTCCCACTTATTTTGCAAGGTTTTCAAACCTCCATTTATTTGGGGATGCCAGTTTTAGAGACAGAAGCACAAGATTGAGCAGAACTTTGGTGTCCTTGGTATGACTGAGTTTATGTGTGCTTCCCAGGGAATGGGGTACTCCACCATCTTTGGAGAGGGTTTACCTTCAGCCCATTAGAGAATTTTGAGCACCACCTGAGGTGCCATTTGGGGTGGCAGTTGTATTCTTTAGAATCCCATTTGTTTGATAGACCTCGGCATTTTTGTGATGAGAATTTTTGGCAAAGATGCAAAGATTGATGTCTTAAAATGTAATTGAATAATGACAGATCTTCCCTTTTAGAAGCTCTGTTGTTCTGCTTATGGTCAGGAAATTTGGTATTTTGAGATGAATAGTATGACATGTTTCCTCCTTTGTTGGCAAAGTAGCACATTTCCTTTTCCTTTTTCATAAAAAGAAAAAAAAGAAAGAAAGAAAAAGCAATGAAGGCTTCCTCTATTCTAGAAGAAAGACAGACTCAAAGAGTGAGCATTAGTTAGTGCACATACCAAATGCTGTATTTGATCTCTTTGAGGATTCCAGTAAGAAATGAGTATTTGTGGCTTGGTGCCTGTGGCTCAACGGGCTAAGGCGCCAACCACGTACACCTGAGCTGGGTAGTTTGAATCCAGCCTGGGCCCGCCAATCAACAATGATGGCTGCAACCAAAAAATGGCCGGACATTGTGACCGGTGCCTGTAGTCCCAGTTACTTGGGAGGCAGAGACAAGAGAATCGTTTGAGCCCAGGAATTGGAGGTTGCTTTGAGCTGTGATGCCACAGCACTCTACCCAGGGTGACAGCATGAGGCTCTGTCTCAAAAAAAAAAAGAAAGAAAGAAATGAGTATTTGTAGAATAGTAGAAGTCATATTACCGTTACAGCTTTATATAAAAAATTTACAATAAGTCCCAACCACACCCCCTCAATGATATGGTGAAATAAATGAAATCTCTGGAGTCGACATCACCCCTGCTAAATTTGTGAGTGAAGTGTGATCCAGCCACTTACAAATTCAGGGCATGGTTAATCAAGTCTTACTGGTGTTATCATGTGTCACTGGGCTTCTCTTTGTTTCCCCAGTTGTTTCTCATTTTTCATTTCCTTCACTCCTTCTTTTCCACATACACAGCCACACTAGTTACCAGGCAGCAGGGTCAAGGTAAAGTAGTCCCTGAAATTATTCATCTTTGTACTGGAGTTATTTTGAACAAAGTAAATAGCTGTAAGGAGAGCTCTCTCTAGAAGCCATCTAGTTGTAGGAGAAAAGGTAAATGTCAAATTCTCTATAAACGGTAGTTTTAGAAAACAAATTTTTGTATATACAAACAACACACGTATATATATATTGGGTGTATGTAAGAATTCATCACCAAAACTTGGTATTGAAGTGCAATTTAAGAGCATTTTCAGTGTAATAAACAGCCTCATTAATTTATGAAAATTTGTTTTCTAAAACTACTGTTTATAGAGAGTTTGACTTATACAAATATACCATTTGTATATACCATTCTCTATACCATTTATAGAGAATTTGTACATACAAACACACACGTATATATGTATATTGCAGGGATAGAACAAAAAGGTAAGATTTCTAGGGGTCACAGTAAGCTACGTCAATTTTCCATTAAAAGCTTCAGAATTTAGCTGATCTCATTTAGTAATAACCTAATTAGTGAAGGTAAGGAAATAATAATACTCATTAATCTATTATCTTTTTTACATAAATTATATAACAAAATTCATTTACAGCCATAAGAATACAGGTTATAAATGACTCTGATAATGTGTTAACACACTGAGAAACCCATTTAACCTGTAAGTGCATATTTTTCTACTGAAATTGCTCAAAATCCTTTCATCAAATTATTCCATCTATATTCATTTTCTACCAGTAGGAAAAAGGGGGTTGGGGCTGGTAGAGGAAGAAGAAAAATGAAAGGGGAGAAGAGGAAGGGGGGAAACTGCACCAAACTTGAACGTTTCCAAGTATCTAATACAAAACAGAAACCATTTAGAGTGTCGGTCAAATACAACCAATAATGGCTCTCATCCCCAGTTTTAGCTCAGTGCTAAGAAATATAACTCGTGATCTTACATTCTGTTTTCCTGCTAAGAGCTCTGAAGAGCCATTTCAAAATGATTGTTCTCTTTAAAGCTTGGCTCGGTTCCTCTCATCTGCTTTATTTGCATTTATGTTTTGGGATAAGAATTTCATGATCCAACACCCTCAGTGTGTACCGGATGGTCTTTTGATAACTCACCTACTTCCCAAAAATAAAAATGGTCCATTCATCAGTCCATATGTCACAATTATTTTATCTTTTCAAAACTAACTTTTTTTTTTGTACTGAAGTCACAGAACTTCTGTGACAATATGGGCTAAAATAACTCTCACTGCATACTTTATGAAATATTTTATTTTCTGTAGGAATAGAGAGCAGAAAAAAGGGAAAAACAGACAACAGGAGGTTTTTGTTGTTGTTATTTTGTGTCTTTTGGTGTGTTTGACATTTAGTAAGTCCAGGAAAATGGAAGACTTCTTCTCCAAGAGATAAGCCTAGACATGGGACCATGAAGAAACTTTTTTGCTCTGATGATCCCTGCTAGGACATCAATTGCCAAGTCTCTATGCTTGGACAAAGGGGGTCTACCCCAACATTCAAATTGGTGGAAATATGCATTATTTCCAACATTATTTTTGCATTTTACTTCTTTAGATATATAGCTGTTTTCATTCATTAAAAAAATTTTATATGAAAGCTTCAGGATGCTATAACTCTGTTATTTGGATAATCCCTGGCCTCCACTGTCTGCCCCAGAGGGATTCATAACCATGTTTGAAACACATAAACAAAGTTGATGTTTTGGTTGAGATACAGTAATATAACAGAAGAATTGTTAAATGCATGGTAAAATGAACCTTAAAAAGTTATGCTGTGTCCCAGCAAGGTGGCTCACACCTGTAATCCTAGCACTCTGGGAGGCCGAGGTGGATCCCTTGAGCTCAGGAGTTTGAGACCAGTCTGAGCAAGAGTGAGACCATCTCTAATAAAATAGCCAGGCATTGTGGTGGGCACCTGTAGTCCCAGCTACTTCGGAGGCTGAGGCAAGAGGATCACTAGAGCTCCAGAGTTTGAGGTTGCTGTGAGCTATGATGCCCCATTACTTCTACTCTTCCAAGGGTGACAAAGTGAGACTGTCTCAAAAAAAAAAGAAGCTATACCACCAATCCACAGTTTCTAGGTAAGAGTATATTTGATATAAACATAACAATTTTATCTAATTATAAATCCCTAGAAGAGTAGGTGACATACCTTATTATTGTAATAATTATAGTAGTCAAGAAATTATCCAAATCCAAAAATCCTTTTCTTTTTTTAATGTACACGTCATCTATTCCTATCCAGTCTAGGTTGCCATGAAGGACAGCTATTAACTATGATCACAGCATCGTTATCTCTCTTAATAATAAACACTGAAAGGAAGGGACATTTTGCTAAAAGAAATTTGTTTTTTTTCCTGGAACTGTGCAAGACCTGTGAGATAATAATAGCTATAAAAACAGCAAGAGACATGAAACATCTTCAATACCTCTGCAAGCTCAGGGGGACAGAAAAACCAAGGTATTGTCCAACCCAAGGTCATGTGAAATTAAGGAAATAAAAAAGAGTCAATAGGAAGCCAATCCAGGACTTTCAGTCTTCTTTTCTTACTGCATGAATAGTCTCACTATCATTAAAGTTCTTTTCCATTCAGGTTAGACAGAGCCCTGTGGGATTTATTCCCCCTTGTGTGTGTTGCTTGGCTGAGCCATACATTTCTATTGGCCCTATTGATTAGGCATCTGCTTCCTCTGTGAGGATAGTTTGCTCTTGTGGAACCGTGTTTAGCAGCTGTTACAGTTCAGATGAGTGTTGACAGGATGAAAATTAAATTAACACCCAATAACATTTTAACACCTGGTCCAACAACTGCAATATCATTGAATTTCACCTTTTCAAAATTGCTTTGGGAGTTAATTCATCCTTACTTTGACTTTGACCTGAGGAGACATTCCTATAATTTTGCTGCAAAAGACTCTCTCCTGACTGTTCATTTATAATTTCCATGTACCTCCCTCTGATCTATGTTCAGTGTCTGCATGGGCAGTCTTTGGAAAATACTCAGTAGAAATATTCTATCAGAAAATGCACCATCCTCTTGATTACATCTAAAGAGTGAGCACAGACAAAAACAAGACCTGGAGAGGAAGCGTGTTTCATTATAACACAAGCCAGATTGGTGGGCAAATAACCATCTTACCAAGAAAAATAAAGTAGAATAGAAGGTGAGTTTCACACACCTGTGATTTCTAAGTCCAGATTGGCTTGTGAATGTCATTGGAAGGAGTATGCAGAGCACTGCCTTGAAGCCAATAGATTCTGAAGTCGTGGTGCCCAGTGGAAAGCTTCAACTCTCATGCTCCCTAAGCATGGGAAATTGAGCCTCAGTTTCCTCTTAAAATCCAACTAATAATAGTATTGATTTCAGAGGATTGTTCCAATTGATTACACAATCCATGGAAAAATTTTAAAGTTGTTAGTGCCTGATGGAGCCTGACACATAGTAAGTCCTAAATCTTAGGTTTCACTATTATTTTACAAACTCCTTGAGATGAAAGAGAGCTTGGAGATTATTGAATCCAGTCCTCTTATTTTACTGTTCAGTAGTCAGTAAAGGAGATTTGGTGATTCCTTGGGGATGTATATCTATGTGGTCAGCACTGAGAAATGAACCCAGGTTTTCTCATCATAACTTTCATTTTTATGAGACTGCCAATTTCTGAATAGGCTATTTATTTAGCAAAGATTCTCTGTCCATACTGTATAATTCACTCACTTACGCTCCTTCTTTATTTATTTTCCTCCTTCGGGAGAAGGAATATTGGTATTTGCTGTTTGCCAGAGCTATTAAGAAGTATACATAATAACACTATCATGCTATCATTTGCTGTTTAGAATTCCTATCAGATGCTAGATGTTCTGTCAAAGATAAATAATATATCACTATAGCTAACCTACAGGAAAGGAAAAATGAACACTACAGTACATAAAAAATACAATCCACTAACAATCGTCAGCAAATGATAATTCCTTTTATGGATTTTCCTGGATTTTCACATCTTTTCTTGTTTTTGTTGCCTTCAGATTTATTGCTAATTATATTTGTATGTAAAGGGGGTAGTCTGGCAGAAAGGAGAATTGCGTGTTTTAATGTGGTTAGTGTTAAACTTACTAACAATTTTTAGCAAATATTTTGTATTTCTAGAGAAGGATATTGTAAATTTAATGTGAATTAGGAACAATAGTAAATTATATTTGTCTATTTTCCCACCTACCTTTTCTCCCAAAAAGAACAATACAGACTCAATTGTTTGTCTTCTTATTGTTTTATAATAGTTTATCCACCCTCTACTTTTTTTCCTTTCTATCCTAAATATATGGTAATATATGGTAATTATGCCTAATAATATGGGCATAATTTGCAAGGTACAATTTGGGGGGTGATAATTATTTCACAAGTGATACATTTTAAAAAGCATTCTATTTTAATTCTTTTATATTAAATACCCCAATCCTATACTGTTACATTTGCAAAATTCAGTGTAAGCATTAGTTCCTCAGAAAAAATGTATTTTGTAAAATAAGGTATAATTTTGTGGGAAAAAAATGACAGATGGGAGAAGGGACTGAGAATTCTAACTATTCTAACCTGCTAGTATGAGAAAGGCAGTCTTCTGGAAGTACAAATCAAATGGTGAGAAGTAGTGAATGTTTTTAAAATGGCATGTAATTCCTTAATTTCTTCCCTCTTCTAAATGGTTTCCTGTGTCCCCTCAGGCAAATATAACCTTCATTACTCTAACTCCAGAAAGGATCTAATCACTGTGGGGAGAATATGCATATAATTTGAAATATATAAGCATGAAAAATATAATATGCTCAGCAATATATATCAAAGATTCCTACAGTATTTCCAGGATAAAGGTATAAAAAACCTGAAATAGATGTGTTTTTTCACTAAAAATAACAAAACTGATAAAAGTGAAAAAAAACCTTCTAGCCATGTAAATATGTATACACACTTACGTGGAAGAATGACTTTAAGACTCAAATTCAAACAGAATTTCACAAATTCTCATGGCTTATAAAAGTACTCCTGCTAAAGCTAAAATATTAATACCATGGGCAGGATTAATATTTTAGTGTTGTATAAAGAATAAGAGAACCTTTACAAACCTTTGAATTCTACTATAATATGTTTGAGCATAGTTAAGAAGCTTTGGCAGCCAGCGACACTTTGCTTTTGACTATTTTAATTATTCTGCACTACAAGAGGATGTGGTCATCTGGGAAAAAATATTGTTTTCATAAGAGAAGGAGAAGCAAGAAAACAGTGGAATAGAAATCAGGAAACTTTCCAATCTATTTCACTGCCAATATATGGCATTATCAAGTAACAGTTTTCATAAAATCATAGAAGAGATCTTAATATTTCCTTCAGTCCACACCCATGCTTCTTGGAAGGAGACAGAAAATTAGAGAAATGAAAAAAACAACTATAGAGTCTTAAATAAAAACAAAAATCAGGTCATCATCCTTTGATACTACTTAGAAATATTCCAGACTTAGAAAGTTTACACCACTTGACATTTCATTACATCCATAACATGCTGGTCCAATTGCATAGAGCATGATAACTTTGCCAGCCAGAGCAGGTAGCGATCCCCTGTGCCATTCCATCAGACATATAAATAGTAATAATAATACATTAATTCATTAAAACTCTGGAATCATAGAGCCAAAAGTTATGCTAATGGCCGTCTGCTAGTAGCACTTCATTTTACCAATGAGATGACCATGACTGGTAAAAAGTGGAGAGTGTTGCTAAAGAGCACATAGAGAGTCAGAAAAAGACCACGATGCAAATGTAAGGACATTATGATGTAGACCAACATCCATTTTACTCCACCAGGCTAATTTTCCAGCTTGCTTTATTATTTGCTATCAACACTTAAGAAGTAGCAGAAACTAGCAGGAATCTGAACATTCTAGAGGGTTTACTTTATTTGCCAAAGTGAATCAGGGTCTCCATCTCTAGGGCATGTGTCACATGTGGTATAAGAGAACTCATTTGTTTTGATATCTCCCAGCCTGCTCTCACAGGGCTTCCACCATGTTTACAGATGACTGTTGATAACTATATCAAAGCAAGGAACCTTTGGGCATGAAAGTTAAAATGTATGAATTTGGGGAAAATATACATTAGCAGGATAACTACATATGCTTATATTTGTAAGGCAGTTAAACCGGTATTTTTTTCACATATAAATAACTAATATATTAGCTGTTTTGACATAAGCTATGGCTACTGTTGGAGCTCTCTAAATCTGTGCTTGAGTATTCCATACGAGGGATAGTACTTCTAAACTCCATTTAAATTTTGCTTTGCCCCCATCTCTATAGACTTTTTAGGTATTTCCAAGATTTTACTTTTAATATAGACACTGTTAAAAAAAAAAAAGAAACAAACAAACAAACAAGTTTCCCATGGTAACTGGAATTCAATTATCTCTGCCTCAGATCACCAAGAGAGCAAAAATGGTCTATTGGCATGAGTCTAGTTTAGGCTAGGAATACCAAGATTATAATGCCATAACCTGAAGAACTCTGAGGTAAGAATGTTCTTTAAAGTAGTCATTCATGACTGATATACCTAATCAAGATATCATGTTGCTATAGCACACCATACCCACAACCACCTGAAACACAACCTGTGGCAGGAAAAAAACAAAGGAAGACAGAGTCACTCTTGCTGATATCTTATTCATTGCATCAATACCAAATGTTAAGTAAACAGGAAAGCAGATTTTCTTTTTAACCAGGAGGGGAAAAGTTCTTTATCTAGAGATTTTGATTTAAAGTTTTATTACCAAACTGGGAAAAAGAAATGTACTCATATTTGCTTTCAGAGAGAAATCAGGCTTAATACATTAATACAAATGTAGCCTTCCTAAGAAAATGGATATTGAAGGCTTAGGCTTAGGTTCATAAACTCAAGATGAAGAAAAATTGCCTTTGGAATCAGTCATATATTCAGAATAAGCTTTGAGATGAAGTAAGAAACTAGGGTGAAAAAACAAATAGAACCTATCTCTTAAATTACATTAAGTTCAATAAAGAAAATATTATCATCTAATAGAAAATTGTACAAGCTAAAATCTATTTGATTTATTATAGTAACTAAACTCAAAATATATAATTATGAACTGTTGCTATTTTGTGGAAAAAATGACTTTCCAACTAGTTGAAAAATAATTACATTTTGATTAAGCTCACAATCATAATATGATTATTATCGGAAAGATAACAGTTGAACGTGGACTGGTAACTCTGTTTACAGAAATAATAACTTAGGTAGGTTTCATATTATGATCAAGATCTGTTCCATATCTGAAACTCAAATGTATTTACTAATTGACTTATAATGATGGCTGATGTTTAAAACTAACACTGGGGGTGAGGAAGGGAATAAGTTAGTATCACAAGTTCAAGAACACAATTTCATGGCTGCTGGAAGGTTTCCATCAGTCAGGGAGAATACTCATAGAGTTAGGCACTATTGATATACATCTAAACGTTGACTCTCCAAGCTCTCTCAAAAGTATATTTCTTACTTATCTTCCAATATCTTATCTCAGGATCTACATGACTTTATATCAAAAACTTCTTCAAATAACTTCACTTAGATCTATTCAATTTCTCTCACTCTATTGTCTGGGAAGGTTGAAATCCCATGTTTGTCATTTTTTAAATAACTTGTAACTATAATCTATAGAGTCCAATGTATTTGTTCAGGTCATTAGAGAAGCAGGTACCAAGATGGGAGTTGACTTACAAGATACTTGGGAAAACACCAGCAATGAACAAAGGGAAGCAGAATTAGGCAAAGAAAGCGTTCAGACTGCAGTGTGGATCTGATGTGTGAAAGGAATGGGCAGGAAGGAGGACTGGAATGCAGTGCAGCTCTAAGAAAATCTCAACCAGAAAGATAGGAGTTTCCAAGTCAAACCTGCCCTGTAGAGAAGTTCAGTGTATCATCAAAATAGTCTGTAACCATCACTCCTGCCACCCTTGATCGTTGGCTGGGGGCATCTTGGTATAGCATAGCTTAATAGTAGATGTGATGGTGGATCCTGAGGGTGGCAGCCAGACATTTCTTTAAGTATCTTTCCAACAACAGGAGGTCTCACTGCCACCACTTGTCAGGGCCCAGGACTGGCCAGGTCTCCGCCCAGCTTATCTAAGTTCTGGATGTGGACTGCTGAGCTACTTTGCTCAAGAACAATTATCCTTCGGTGCCTGAGGGCTGTTCGCTCTAGATGGAGAGAGAGAAAGAGTCTTTAAGAGAAAGAAGCAGTATCAATAGAAGAATGAGTCTTAGTATCCTTTCACAGAGAGACATTGTGCAGGAGTTCTGCATGCAGGAGAAACAAGTCAGCTGTCATGATTGAATTAGCATACTTCCCCCAACTGCCTACTCCTGCTGCTACTTATAGAGGTGATTGCATGGCTACTTGTACCACAGATGTAGAGACTGCCAATCACTGATATTCTCATTTTGCGAGCTCTTGTGGTAAGAGAGCCAAATCTCTTCCCATGCCCTTTTCACCAAGGTGTTCCATTATCGAGCTACAGGTGTTTCTTATAACTCTCACTCCTCCCAGCAATAGGCTATCCAGGCTTCTACATTTCCCCCTTCTTTTATACACAAACAAGATAATTTCTAATATGGCAAGGGCAGTTCTTATTGTTCAGCCCTCTCTTTTTTGCTAGGTGAAAGAATTTAAGATGATATTCTGTATTTTCTGTTTCTTTTAGGAGTTTTTTTCTCATATAGCCTAGCTTCCCACCTTTATAGAATTTAATGTTAAGTGGGAAATTTCTCAGCTGATCTTCTAGTTGCTTAATCTGAGTTGCTATGCGGATATAGCAGTTATTGGCTTCAACTGTAAAACTTTGATCTTTTAGCAGTTGTATCTCATTTTCCATGATTTTTCTCTTCTGGCCTTTTACCTCTTACAATCTTTCTCTTTCAAATTGAATTTTTTATTGCCTTAAAAGGACAGGAGGCATCGTTTGTTCCAAAGCTGCTTCCTGCTGAAAGTGGACATTGGTATAGGGGAAGGCAGTTTAAAGGTTCCTTTCCCTAACTTAATAAACTTTTGCAACTTGTCCTCAAACTTTTCTTTTTGCTATTTTCAACCACTGAAGGCTTCTCTCATCCTTGAGTCTAAAGGCTTTTGTTTACTAAAGGTTCTTCTTATCTCCTAGTTCTATCTGTTCTCTTTCCCTCTTGTCTAAAGGCTTTTTTCTGCTTTTTCCAAGGCACTTCACAGAAGAAATAGTTAGAATTTGGGAAGACAAAGCACAGGAAAGAAGGGAAAGAACTAAATAAAGAAGGCCTGTTGTTGGCTGTCTTCTTGGCTGTCTTTTTCTCTTACATATTTCTTTTCTCTTTGTTTTTCTCCTCTCTCTTTTTCTTTTGTTTGCTGGCAGCTTTTATTTGCTAAAGCTTATTTCCCTCTTGATCCACAGTCACTGAATCCTGCCGACTATGCCATTTGTCACAGCCCACTGCTGCCACTGCTTGTGGAGGCCCAGGACTGGCCAGGTCTTGCCTGGCTTATCTAGGTTCCAGACACGGAGGCTATGCTGTTATCTCACTTGGCACAATTGCTCTTAGGTGCCTGAGGGCTATTCACTCTAGCCAGAGAGAAAGAAAGAGTCTTTGAGAGAAAGAAATAGTCTCAATAGAAGAATGAGTCTTAGCAGTTTTTTGCAGAGGGACATGGTACAGGCATTCTACAAGCAGGGAAAGCAACAAAGTCAGAGTGATCAGGTCTGTGATAAAATAGCATGCTCCCCAGACTGCCTACTCATGCTGATACTTATAGAAGTAATCACGTGGCTGCTTGTGCCACAGATGTAGAGACTACCAATCTCTGATACTCTTGTCTTGCAAGCTCTCATGGCAGGAGAGCTGAATCCCTCCCCATGCCCTTTTCACCAAGGTGGGCCATTATCGAGCTATAGGGGTTTCTTATAACTCTCACTCCTCCTAGCCATAGGCTATATGAGCTGCTATACTGGTGCCTTTTTATGACTGCCTTGAGAGTTTAGGGGTTCTTTTGCATCTCTAAAAGAATAGTCTCATGGACTATGCAGGCACTTTCTAAATGTCCTCACATGAGGCAAGAATCTGTATTTATTAATTTACCCTCCAGTTGGAGATAAGAATTCTATTAGGATTGCAGTGATAGACTTCCAAATTGACACAGTTGCCTTCTCATAAACACCATAGTTGGATAAATGTCATTCTTTATTCACTTGGGAAATAGAAAGAGAATCTGCTTATACGTGAGTTTCCTTATTTTTATTTTAATTGATCAAATGTTACCTGGAATAAGTTTTTCAGTAACGGTAACATAATTCTTCAGGAATGCATGTGCAAGATTTCCTTCCTACTAACTATGCAAATGCACAAAACTTTGATGAAAGGTGTTAAGAAAATCATAGTTTAGTTAAGTACGATGCTTCTTTAACTGAGGTTCCATAATCATCAATGGGCCAATGTAGGACTATAGCTGCTGCTGAGTAAGAAGGGACCTGGGGCTTGAGGATAAGGAGCTTTAAAATCACCTTAAGAACAACTGGAGAAATGAACTTACTGAGATAAATAGAAACTGACGTAGTGACTCAAACTTACTTTTCCAGTCATCATTTTGCTCTGTTGTTTGCAGAGGTCAGAAGGCATCATACAATGCAGACTCCTTGGGAAACTGGATTCTAGACATGAATTCGCTTTATTCCCACTGGTGCAATTTTTTTTTCTTTAATTCAGCCAGGCTCAGTGTTCTGTGTTCTTGTCACTAACCATCTGTGTATATGGTGGCAGTGGTAGTAGCCATGAAAATAGCAGGGATATTTTTTCTGTCTTTATTGCAGCTATGATATTGTGATCTTATAATGAAATGTCCAATGGCAACTTGTTTGCAATGTTTTTGTAAACACTGAATTCCCTTTAGTCTCTTACTAAGATAGTCTCTTACTATGAGGTAGCAGTTCCCTAAGTGGAAACTTGAACTGATACAGTTATCATGATAGGCAAGTACATGATGGATATGGAAATGAATGGACCGAGCCCCTAAGTGGAAGGCTATGGAACAACCATGCGTGCCTCAAATGGAAGGGAACCAGGGAGGAGTCATAGTGCTGTCCATTGGAGACAAAGGATCTGCAAAGAAAAGCAACTTAGATAATACATCCTGGGGGAAGGGAATTCCTAGTATGAAATCCAATAATGTTTAGAACTTTAATAGTAGATTTTGATAGAGATAGGGGGAGGAAGGTTTCCAGTGATTAATTTCCTAGTACTTAATGATAATATAGTCTTGTATTCTAAGGCACTTTGGAGTTTTCAAAGTGAAACCATCTGAGCATTTCTCAGCCAATGTGCTAGACAAATCTGTGAGCTTAACATGAGAAACACTGATATCTCCATTTTGTAGATAAGGAAACTGAGACTCAAAGAGATTTTCAGTGCTGGTAAGTAGTAGAATGTGCTAAAAATATCTTCTGTTATTCTCAGTACATTTTCTCCAGCACAATGGATTCTATCCACATAATAATATCTCCCACATAAGAGAAAAGGTTTTAAAATCAGTGTTACTTAAACTCATAGATAAAATAGTTAAGATATCATAGAAATTAAAAGTAATCAATCTATAAAAATGTTTATATTCTATTAAAAAACAGTAAAATAATACACATTACACTTATCTGTCAGTGCAACAGCTAAGCTTTACAACAGGCTTCTTAGTAACCTTGTTTTTCATGTCTAATAGTATCCTCAAAAGGTATGTGACATGCTTTTATTTATATCTTCTAAAGACAACACGCTTCTTGCTCTCCTGAGAATCAAAAGATCATGTTTTTTCACTTCTTTATCTCTATTGTCATCACCAACTGATTCCTATTCTTGGTGATTAGACCCTCAATTCCACAGTCATTTCTACAGTCATAGTTATCAACATTGCACATCACTGAGTATCATGCAATTATTACCATGTGCATAGCACACAGGAAATTTTTTCATGAGGTAAATCAGCATAAATGGGATGTATTTCAAAGTGAGCCAAGGAATAGAAGCAAAAGATACAGAGGTGTGCAATTCCTCATAAAACAGGCTATCCACCATGGACAATCAAAAATTACAGCACATTAATAAAATAGAGCCAGAATTAAACCCACTAGACTTTTATTGAGGAATATTTTCTGCAGGACAGGATTAGTGTAATTTACATGTAGAATCTCTTATAAAAATAGTTTAGCTACAGTTTAAATGAGCATCAAATATGTGCCAGAGACTATAGTAGGTGCTGGTATGAATTGTCATATGAATTATCACTTTTATATCATATGAATTATCACATTTATGCTTCATTGTAAACATATATGATATTACAATTCATAATTATACATAGAGAAACATATAAGAAAGAAAGCTGAAGAAATCGTCTTAAGTGATAGGAATGATAGCACAAGTCTTGAAATCCAGTACCTCTGTGCCTGTACAGCTAAGCCAGAAAACCTCAGGCCTTCAGTAGACAGAAATTATCATATATTTTTATTACATTGAATTGGGTCATATGGTACATTTTATTTCATTTATTATTATTTTTTTTTTGTAGAGACAGAGTTTCACTCTATTACCCTCAGTGGAGTACCGTGGCGACACACAGCTCACAGCAACCTCCAACTCCTGGGCTTAGGAGATTCTCTTGCCTCAGCTTCCCAAGTAGCTGGGACTACAGGTGCCTGCCACAACGCCCGGCTATTTTTCTGTTTTTGCAGTTCAGCTGAGGCCGGGTTTGAACCTGCCACCTTCGGTATATGGCGCTGGCGCCCTACTCAGCCACAGGCGCCGCCCCTATATGGTACATTTTAAATGTGTAACTTTCAGCAAATATTTTTTGAACTTCTCCTATATTCAAACCACCAAGAACAGTAGTGCTTTGAAGGATGAAATTAGTGAATTGAACACCAGACCTTCTTTGAAGATGCAGAAGTCTGGTAGACAGATAAAACCAATAATAACAATGATACAATAAAAGAAGGGAAGTAAACTTTAAAAAACAAACAAAATCCTTTAGAAGTCCATAGAATAAATTACTATGTTTTGCTGATGATTTAGGAATGATATTATGCAAGTGATAACATATCAGCCATATCTAAAAGGATGGGTAAAATTTAAGGTTAGTTAATAATAAGATTTGATAAGGTAGTGAAGAATGAGAATCCTAGTCACTACTGGTGGGCATGTAAATTGGTGTAACTGCTTTGGAAAACAGTAAAGTAGTTCTTCAAGGTTTTAAATGTGGAGTTGTAATGTTTCTTATTGCCCTGTAATTTCACTCCTATGATATAGCCAAAAGAAATAAAAACACATATCCACACAAAAACATGCAGATATGCAAAGTTGATAGCATAAGAATTATTCATAAGATTCATTATTCATAAGAATCAAAAGATGGAAACAACCCAAATGTCCATCAACATACAAATGGATAAACAAATGTGGTAAATCCATACTTTACCACTTTATTTACCATAAAAAAGAAATGAAGTCTTGATAACATGCTACAACATAAATGGGCCTTGAAAACATCATGCTAAGTCGAAAAAACCAGTCACAAAAGTCCACATATGATAGGATTCCATTCATATGAAAGTCCGTAACAGGAAAATATGTGCAGACAGTTGTTTAGAGCTAAGGAAGTAGATGAGGGTAGAGATATAATAACTAAAGGGGATTTTTTTGAGGTGATGAAAAAGAGGAAAGCTCTTTCCAGACACAAGAAATAGCATGAACTCTCAAAAAGGATTTAGTAATTTTATTTGTTCTTGCCTTACTGTATTGCTGCTACTTTTTATACAATATCGTTTTAAAAACATAGAGTTCATATATAACAATACTACCTAGCCACAAACTGGCATTTTTCCTTACTTGTGCCATTAAGATGTTAACCAAACTTAAAACCAACATGAAATCCTCCCATCAAGCCTTTCTTTTCATTGAATTTACTTTCTTATTGTTTATTTTGATTTATTGTTACGTTCTGCTATATTAATTTTCTATTACTGTGTAACAAATTACCACAAAGTCAGCAGTTGAAGATGACATGTCTTTATTACCTTACAATTCTGTGACTCAAAAGTCCATGCAAGCATGGCTGGGTTCTCAGCACAGGAACCCACAGGCCAAAATCAAGGTATCCACCAGGCTGGGCTCCTACCTACAGGCTCTAGGGAAAGAATCTACTGTTAAATTACTCAGTTTGTTGGCAAAATTCAGTTTTTTGACATTGTAGGACAGAGGATTATTTCCTTGTTGCCTGGTGACTAGGAGTTACTTTCATCTTCCAGAGTCAACTATTTGGTCCCTTCCATTTCACATGGACACTTCCATTTTCAAAGCCACCAATATAATAGCATGCCTTGAATCTCTCTGATTTTCCTTTCTGTTAATAGCCACAAAGATTTCTATGGACAGGAAACCTTCAGAAATAGTAGTGATAAGTAGCTTTCTTTTCCCTACAAAAATGTCTCCACATGGTTAACCAGTTTGTGTACATTATGATTTTCCAAGAAGGAAATAATGTTTGCTAGTTTTTTTTTTTTTCTTTCAAATGGTATATCATAGGTCATTATCACAGTTTAGTATATAATGACCAGCATTGGTCACAGGAAAAAATAAATTGAATACAAAATATTAGAATGAAATACAAGAGCTTAAAAGTATTTTTTTATTTATTCTTTATTAAATCATAGCTGTGTACAATAATTCAATCATTGTATTTTTTTTTTTGAGACACTGGCTAGAGTGTAGTGGCATCATAGCTCTTAGCAAGCTCAAACTGTTAGAGTCAAGTGATCATCTTGCCTAAGCTTCCCAAATAGCTGGCACTATGAGTGCCCACCACAATGCCCTACTAATTTTTCTATTTTTAGTAAAAATAGAGTCTCACTCTTTCTCACTCTTTCTCAGGCTGGTCTTGAACTCCTGGCTCAAGCAATCCACCTGCCTGGGCCTCCTCAGGGTGTGACACACCCCTGAGGAGTCCAATTTAAAGGTGTCCAGCCAATTTAAAGGTGTTTTTGTGAATGGTCTTACTCCTCATACATGCATGCATGTTTATGATGTATCAGTCAGTGTTCTAAAAGTTTTACCAACATCAACACATTTTATTTAAAAAATATTCTTCACTGATAAAGAAACAGAGTTACTGAAAGCCTTCTATGCAATGTTTCCCAAACATAAATTATAGCTAAATTCTCTGTTGAGTCCATCCGTGAGGTTCATCACCTATCCTGGGAAAAAACGCTTTAGCGATTCTTCTACTTAACGGGTTAGCATAACAACAAGGTGTATCTTAGACATTCATTTCTTAAATCAATACATTAATTTTGGTTTTTCAGTAGATTAAAAAGCAAGTCTGAGCACAAATATTTCAAGATATTGAAAAAATCCACTTAAATAATCCCTATTGCAGATGCTCCTTGACTTGATTATGTACCAATAAACCCATCTTAATTTGAAACTATCACTAAGTATTAAAAATACTTAATATGCCTAACCTACTGAACGTAGCTCAGAATAGAGTGTGCTGAAGTGCTCAGAACATTTACATTAGCCTGCAGTTGTGCGACATCGTCTACCACCACGGTCACACTGTTGAATTAGTTGTTTACCGTCCTGACTGCATGGATAACTAAGCGCTGAGGCTCACTGCCTCTGCCCAGCATAGAGAAAGGATATCGATATTGAGGTAAAGAAAAGCTCACTTACCGGATTCAATTATGCTCATGGAAACAAATGGTATTAAATCTACACCATATTATACCAAATAGCATATAGAAGCAATGAACTATTAACAGTTTACTTAAAGCAATATGGAAGAATCTTAAAAATATATCGTTGAGTTAAAACTATAGAAATGGAATGAAATCAAAAGCACAATGTCATTTAGGTAAAGAGAAAGGACGTATATATATACAGAGATAGACAAAAATGCCACCACATTTTTTCCTACAAATATACTTATCTACAGTATAATGGGTACATATCAGGTTTAAACATATTGAAAATACTAAAGACATCACCAGCTGTGATTTACAACCTTTATCATGCATTCTGTACACACGCTTCTTCCATGAGAACTTTCCAAGTCCTGACTCTCTCATGGAAAATGTGTCTAACAGACCTTTACTCCAGGAAGAACTCTGGTGTCTCCTCCCACCCCCACCTTTTGTCCTTCACCTGCATAGTCACCTCCATTGAATATTTAAATCATTAATTAAGTGTAAAATTAGCTATCGCATCATGTGGCTGATGTGTGTGCTCTTTATAAAGTCTTCCAAGTAATTCATAGGTCATACTAATTTCATTTTGTTACTATAATATAGGAGATCATTTTTTCTAGGAGTAGGTATTACATTGCTGGTCAGGAAAGTGACTTTCTGTGCTAATATGATTTGCACAGAATACCAATTCAAATTGCACCTCTGAAGCTCTTTTCGGGAACATAAATTTTCATAAATGCAATGTGTATCTAGATACATGAGGCCAAAGAATAAAGTTTACATATTTGTTAATCTTTCCCTGCTTGCTTTATCAAGAGACATAGGATATTCAGATCAAATGTATATATCTTTACAAAGCATTTTTCATTAATAACAACTTAAGAATTTTCTGAATGTATTTTCAGGAGTTGCTTGTATAAACCTCTGTATGAAAATAGTTTAGCTAAAATAACCCAATTACAAAAGAGAATTTTTCAATCTCAAAAGCGAAGAAATAGCAGTCATAAGAACGTTTATTATTTCTGTCATTCATGGACTGTAATAACAATCAAGAAACAACAATTCAAATTCTTGCTATGCCACATTTTGATGTGATTATTCTATTTGCTTGACAGAAGTCATATGAAAAAGTTGTATGAAAAGTTCTCTTATATCTAAGAGAAAATCTATGGAAAGCTGGATAAGTTAGCCAAGAAGGGTGACATCGCTTGTTGAGATTGCTCAAATTTTGTAGCAAATCCTCACTTCAAGATACAAAATATTACTGCAATGGAAAGAGTAACTGTTTCTCAGCTTCCAGCTAGAAGTATGTCAACTCCTTTCTAACATTTTTATTTAACATTAAGCAATATCTTCCAGTTGTTATTAAGAAAAGGTAATGGTCTAAAAAGTGGAAGTTTGAGAGATAAGCATTTGCTGGCATTTACTTTGATGAACAAATAGAAATCATAAATCTGAGAATCTGTAAAATACTAAAAGTTTGTACTTCTCCATTCAGGCAGGCACACAATAGGTCATCTTGCAGAAGTTGAGTTGCCCTCTGCTGACCCAGGCTCTCTTGTGCAATGATAATTCACTACAAGTTTATATACTTGCCTGGACAGGAGTCTATTCTCTCACATCAAAAACAAGTTTATGAATAATACCATCAGGACAGTTGCATTTACTGAGTCAAATAAAGTCCTACAAACAATATTTCAAAAATAAATATAATTTGGTGCACTAGGAAATAGATGTGTCAAGTCTGTTGTCTTGCAAGACCTTGAATTAACTTCCATTTTACTTGATAAGCTTCAGAAACAAATAATGTTTTCATCAATACTTTCCTTAATTAACTCTTGTACATTTTGTCCATCTGTTCAGATGAACTCTGCAGTGCTATCCTGTAAATTGAGTGAAGAGAAGAACAATTGATTGAGACTGAGAGAAACAGGCTTCTTTGAGACAAAAGATTTATAGACCAAGAAGTCAAAAAGGCCTAAAATATTCCATATATTTTAGCACAGATTCAAATCGAAGTTAGTAATCATTCAAAAAGAATAATTGGTTAAGGAATGTGTCTTTTTGTGCATATACCTGGCCTTATTTACAGTCAAATTTCTCTGAAGAGTAGTCTACCTCAGCTTTCTCTTTTTCACTTCCTTCGTGCTTGCTCTTGATTCCTTTGTAATTCCTGCCACAGACTTTAAACTGTTCTCCTAAAGCTTAACAATGACTTAGTCATCAACTCCAATGCATTTTTCTTTTTTTTATCATCCTCCTCCAAGACCTTACAGTTTCTACTGAAGACTCTCCTGATTATGACTGCCTGACTCAGTCCCTTCCTGAATCTCCTCTGATCTCTGCAACTATTTCTTTTCTCCTAGCTTCTTTTTCTCAATCCACCTTCTAAAATGCACGTCATCACCCCTAATCCGCTGTCTCCCTGCCTTTGGTTGTTTTCCTCTCAATAACTCCCATTAAGTTTCAAGGCTTTAAAGATTATTTCTCTATGGCCCACCCACAAGTCTACATCTCCTATCTTACTTATGCATTCTCATTTCTAACTACCAATTAACTTAATCTACTCAGAGACCATAACAAAATCTCAAAGGCCACTTCGAAAAGCTGAACTTCTCAGACTTCTAGTTAAAATGATCTCTCATATTTGATTCCCTATTTTTCAGTCAGTGTCTCAACCCCGTCATCTAAGCTTTAAACTTCAGAGCTTCATTTTTTTTGTTTTTACTCCCTAGATCTTGCCTGTCTTTGAGTCAGTTGAGAAGCCATGTTGATTCTTCTACAATATTTAACATTTATCTCGTACACTTTATTTCACTATCACTGTCATCGTTACCTCCTGCCTGGTATAATACATTCTTAGATTTTTTTTTCAACATTGGCAAAAATAATTCATATTTTTTAAGATGTTCTTTATAAAACCTTTTTCAATCTCTTCTTGATCCTGGTGTTTTCCTTTGGAACACATAACTTAAACAGGCTCATCTCTTTTAATTGCTGAGATCTTAAAGAAATGGATATAAAACTTGTAAATGGAACTGTGAATGTTATCTCCAGGGGAAATATTTAATCATGCAAAAATGGAAGTAGTTTAGGGTTAAAAATAACTTCATAGTAGGAGACACCGCATCGAACTTGAAAGGCCCAGCCACCACATTCATTCATCTATTCATTCTGCCAATCATTTAATCAGCGAATATATGTTGAGTACACCCTGAAAGGCCAGGCACTGTGTGAGGCACTACGTGCATAGACATGAACAGAATAAACAACCTGCCTGGTTTAATGATGCTTATGTTTTGGGGGTAATGTGAGAGTGGATAAAAAGTAAGTAAGATACAAGTTACTTACAGAACTCTGTGTACCACCACGGTCCAACAGAAATGGGAGATAGGTAAAATCCAAAATGGCAGATGTCATAGAACCTAGAAAGAAGCCAGTCCCGTGGTAACAGTGGGAATCATATAGGCCACACATTAAATGAAACCCACACTTCTTTTATTGTACAGTTCAATGGAGTAGAACAGGAGTTAAAGCGGTAGCAAGAGGTGTAGAAGCGGACTGTGGGTTAAATGCAAGCTTTGTTTAATAACAAAGTAAAAGTTGCCATCCTAAAGAAGATATTAAAAAATTATCAACTAGTTCAAGACTGCACTCTACTACAATGGAACACCTTCTGCCACTATTAATACTTCATAATAAGACAAATTAGACCACAACCTGAAATTGTTCAGAATGAGTAGAAGAGGTAAATGATTTCTTTTACATTGAATGTTAAGTCTGCTAATTATTAATTTTCTTATGCATCATTTTATTGATTCTTTAACTCATTTTTCTGATACTAAATTCAACCCTTTTGAATCTAACTCATACTGTGTTGCCAGATTAATATTTCTTTTTTCACTTTTCTTTTTTTTTTTTTTTTTTTTTTTTGAGACAGAGTCTCACTCTCTTACTTTGTCACTCAGGGTAGAATGCCATGGTGTCATAGCTCACACCAGCCTCAAACTCTTGGGCTCAAGTGATCCTCTTGCCTCAACCTCCCAAGTAGCTGGGAGTACAGGTGCCTGCCACAGTGCCCGGCTATTTTTAGAGACAGGGTCTTGCTCTTGTTCAGGCTGGTCTCAAACTCCTGAGCTCAGGCAATCCACCTACTTCAGTCTCCAAGGCTGCTAAGATTATAGGCATAGACCACCACATTCAGCTCAGATTAGTCTTTCTTAAACATCATCTCACCATGTCACTCTGTTGCAAGGGCCTTAAATATATCTCTACTGCCTGAAGTATAGAGTCCACATTATCTATGTAGCCTACTACTAAACCTTGATAAATAGTATTAACCAGTCAAGGTGAAATCCTTGCTGTTCATTCAAATATTGCTCATTCTATTCCATTTTTCTGTAACATAATTTCCACTTCCCCCATTTTAGGTACACATTCAAAATTTTTTCTATTCTTAAAATTCAAGTCAAATGTTGCTCCATCCCAGAAGTGTTCCTATTCAAAATAATCTCTTTTATTTTTCATGAAACAATTCCTATGTACTTTGCTCATGCACCATTCTGTCTTTGAATCAATGTCCTATTATTGGAGACCCCAGGGCTTGATCACTCATCACCTCCCTTTCTTTGCCTGCACTCACTGTTTTTTTGTTTGTTTTTGTTTTTGCAGTTCAGCCGAGGTAGGGTTTGAACCCGCAACCTTCGGTATATGGGGCCGGCACCCTACTCACTGAGCCATAGGCACTGCCCTGCACTCACTTTTTTGATGAGCTTGTCCAACCTCATGGATTTAAACACCATCTATTTGCCAGTGTCACATAAGTTGTTTCACTCTACCCAGTCTTCTCTTCAGTGTCCCAGATCTATGTTACCAAATGCCTACTTAATATCCCCGCCATGATGTTTAATAAACTTTTCAACATAGCATGCACGAAACTAAACTCTTGACCTTCCACCCCAAATTTCCCTTTGTCCCATCTCAGAAGTGATAACACTATTCTCTCAATTACTCAGACAAATACTTTATGGACTCTTCTATACTTCTTTCTTTCCCTCAAAAATTCTATTCAATCCGTTAGGAAATCCTTTAGCCTTTATCTTTAAACTTTATCAAGAATCAAACCACCTGTCAATAATTGTCCTCCTACTATCACCTGGTTTTATTCAATATAGTCCCCTTTGTGTGGATTTTTGCAATATAGTCCCCTTTGTGTGGATTTCCCTAGCGACTCATTAAGATTTTATTCTTACCATTTGCTATGCAGCAGCCAATAGTCTACAAAGGTCTACATGACGTCCTTCTCATTACCACTTTAAACTCATAATCTCATAACTTACCCCTTTCTCCCTGGTTCATTTTATTCAAGCTATAATCATCTTCTTGATATTCTTGTCTATGCCAGGAAAACCTCCATTATGGGCATTTCCAGTAACTGGTTTATGTGCCTGGAATGTTCTTCAAGACATCTTCATGGGGCTGGCACAGTGGCTCACGCCTATAATCTTAGCACCGTGGGAGGCCCAGGCAGGTGGATTGTTTGAGCTCAGAAGTTCAAGACCAGTATGAGAAAAGAGAGATGCCATCCTGATTAAAATAGAAAAAACTAGCCAGGCACAGTGGCAAGCATCTGTAATCCTAGCTATTTGGGAGGTTGAGGCAGGAGGACTACTTGAGTGCAGGAGTTTGAGCTTGCTGTGAAATATGACACCAAGGCACTCTGGGCTGGGGCAACAAAATGGGACTTTGTCTCAAAACAAGAAAAAAAAAAAAAGATGTCTTCATGGGTAACTTCTTCACCTCTATCAAGTCTTTGCATAAATACCACATTTTTCATGAAAGTTATTCTGACCTCCATGTTTCAAATTCCAGCCCTTCCTACACTATACTACTGATCACTTCTATCATTTGTATTTTTTATCCATTATACTTATTAACTTGTAATATGCCATGTAATTTACTTATTTGTAATTTTTTCCATCTTTTTCCATGAGGACGTAAGATCTGTAAGAGTGGGTACTTTATTGTCTTGATCATGGATGTATCTCAAGTTCCTAGGTCAATGATGACTAAATCTTCTCCTTGTTAAGTTATTTTATATATTAAACTAGTGCAGTCAAACTAGTGTGTATATCTTATCTCCCTACTCAGGTTGTGGTCTCTGTCAATAAAAGATCATTATCTGATTCATCTTCGTTACCCACAAAGTTTAGCATCTGCAAGGTATTTAGCATCTTGCTTTACACATAATAGGTAAATCTTAGTACTCTTTTGGTACAAAGAATACAAACTTGAATAAATTTAATTTTTTTTAATGTGGACAATTAATTAAAATTATTTCATTAAAATGAAAATAATTATCTTCAGGTATTTCTCCTTCTGCATTTAACAAACAACTAAAACCAGAAAACGGGAAAGCCACTGGTAAGTGAGACAAAGTCTCCTGTCTACCACACTCTGGAGGATGATAGTTTTTCACTTCCAGTTCTCTGAATAGTTGCTTCATTTCTTTCTGTTTATCCATCTTTTCTCTTCAATCACCAATCCTTCCTCATACAGTGTTTCATTGTATCTTGGTATATAATAAAAGATGGCTATCCATAGCATCTTAGCTTAACTTCCTCAAAAAACACATGACCCATTTTGGTTTCAGGGGCATTGGCCTAGATAATAAAAGCCATGCAAAACTTGTCAAACTTTATTCAAGATTTTTTCTGGCCATTTAAATGGCCCTCACTATAAGCCCAAATCCCCTACTTCAGAAATTCTGCCTAGTTCAGCAGACTGCCAATGGAACAACCAAACTCACTCAAGCAGTATAAGAAATCTTGAATAGGTTGAAGAATTCATTCTGACTAATTAAATCGATTCCTTTGTCCCATTCATCATCCATTCTCTTTAAATAGCTGTGCCAATTTGCTTTGTCTTACTATAAGATTTATAACCTCGTGTGTTTATAGTAGAAAATAAATGGAAAGATAAGGTGAAAAGAAAGCTTAAAGCACAACAGGCAAAAAGTTTATGGACCCAATTTTCACTTGGAGGAATGTAAGCTCTTTAGGCAAGTAATCCTGAGTTATCGTTTTTCTCCTCTAACTATTAATTTTCTTGTCTTTGCTTCTGGTTGTCAAAAGATACCAGATCTCAGCTTCTACAAAATCCCTTGGGGAAAAAAAAAAAAAAAGAACATTACTTAAGTAAAACTACAACAAAAATTTAAGACAAAAATTTAATCCTTCTGACATGTTACTTTTTCCTTTGTATTTATTAATTCTAAATATTTAGCATCTTACTTTACACATAAGAGGTAAGTCCTAGAACCATTTTGGTTCAAAGAATACAAACCTAAACAAGTTTAAATTTTTTTAAATAGGGTCTATTAAATTTTAGTGTGTAAATATTTCATTGAAATAAAATGAAATGTTTAAAGTAATGTTTAAAAACTGAAGACATCAATAGAAAAAAGCATATTGACACCACTGCTCACCAGGGCTTGACCTATCTCCCCACATTCTTTCCCCACCCCATCCCACTGTGATGCAGTTTGAAAACAGGACTGGAGATTGTCGGCCACTCCTCCCACTGCCAGATGGGATCCACAGCGCCTCCTCTTTAATCTGGCAAAGGTCGTAACTGCTTAGGCCACTAGTGTATGCTAAGTGACTTCCAAAACAAGGCATAAAAAAAGTCTGTTCAGCTTTAACCTTTACTAAAACACTGGCTCTTGGAGCCCTGAGCAACTGGGGTAAAACTTCCAATCTGGCATGAAGTAGGTAGAGCCCCCGTCAACATTTCTTACTATGTTCACATTTTTATTGAGATCTCCCTGTAGAGATGTGAGCAAAAACAAAAAGTCTTGGAAAGGTATCCTCTAGCCCAGTGGTTCTCAACCTTCCTAATGCCGCAAGCCTTTAATACAGTTCCAGTTGCAACCCACAGTTTGAGAACTGTCTAGTCAAACTGTTTTCAGTCTTTAGCCCACGAAACTGCCTTTAGCAACTGAGTCATTCCATGAACATAATTAAATGATTTCAGTTTATGGTCTTAAACTTTGTGGTAGTTTTTTGCACAGGAATAGATAACTAGACCACATCTCAAAGCATCAGCTGTTTCTTTTGACTTCAGAGCAGGCTCTCCAACAAAACATTGATAACTAGTTGCCATTTGCAAAGGATCTGGTAAACTTCACACTAAGTGGTTAACAAAGGATACCCAATATCAACCTCAAGCCTCCAGCTTCCTCCTTATAAAATGAGTAGTATATGCTATTCAGAGTCCTAGTTCCCTTTCAATGTGAGGCTTTTTAGCACGCATGAGATGCGCCTTACCTTAGAAGAATGAAGTACCGTGGCACTTGTGGGGATCTAATTCGATTTTCAGATATTTAGCTTAGCGTCTCTCGAATATGGATTATGTTGTCATTTTCCTCAGTTTGTACAGAATTAGTCTTTAGATTGCACAAAATTCCTTAAGGGAGAAATAGACATCTGTATCTCTGCCTTAATTATTCTTAAATAAGGTGTGTAATTTCTTTGGATGAAAAATTCAGATGCTTTCCTTTTCCACAATAATTAAGAGAAGCAGTTCTCTCAGGACTATACCAACATCACTAATGGGTAGAATATCTGGCCAAAAGCAATTCTGGTTACTTGTTCTGGAGGGCAAATAAAAGTCTCTGGGAAACTTCCTAAGGATCAGATTTGCTCAAGTAGAATTTTGCACTAATGCATTCTGTTGTTCATCCCTACCAGTGTCAGTATTTTTCTGAAAATATTTTTCTTCCTTAAACAAGTAATTATTACCCCTAGTTATTTGTTCAGTTAATCAAGTATTAGCTAGATAGCTGAAGAATTTCTTCCTAGATTTTATCTCTCTTCCTACTGGAGACCACAGGCTCTTAGTAAGGGAACCGATGAATTCAGGTCATTGGGGTCTGAATGAAAAGAGTATAGCAGTTAACCAAGTTATATTAGCCATTAAAACTTAAATCTGTGCTTTTCTGAAAATCCTGAGGCAACCCTTACACCACAGATTGCATCTGTTGTTCTTTTGAAAGTGGAGAGTGACATTAGAACACCCATGAAATTATTTTTGACTGAGAACATATTGAAACTTACCATTATCCAACTCTGGGGCTTTGACTAAAATGTAATACACTTTTACTGAAGCATTGAAGTTCTCATTAAGTAGCCCTAGCTTAGTTACAGCATGACTGTTGACCTTCTGTGCTTAAAGCATGTGCTGTTCCACACAGATAGAGGCTTTTCTCCCAGACCCCTTGATGAGGCATAATGGAGTGGCATGTGCATATCAGAAGGAGAATAGACCTTAATTTGGAATACTAAGTAGCATAGGCGCATGAAAAGCCTTCATTAAAATATTAAAAGTTTGCTAAACCCATAAGAGCTAAGAGATGTGTTCCTATGGGAGGAAAATTCCAACCTCGAGCTCCCGCCTTATCTTAATTTCTGACATTTGTTAATAAGAAAGAAGCTTAAACTTAGAAAGTCACTTTTATCCTGTGACTGCTAAAGTGCTCCTGCACTACCAAAGGATTAGCTCACACTTTGCTTTTTGCAGAACACAACAGAAGGGGATCATAAACAGCCACTGTGTCCCAGAAGCTACCAAAGCACAGATTTTAGGCTCGTTTCGTCATAGGGCGCTAAAGGGAAAGAAACATGTCCCCACTATTCATATAACAATTTTCACCATAATGTTAATGGCCTCATCAAGGTTTAGTATTTTAGCTATGCCAGTGAACAGGTGAATGCTTACATTTTCCAGTGAAAATTTAGGGAGGATCTACCATCTGCAAATACCCGGAACAGAGCGTTTTGAATCTCCAATTTTGACTTTTCTTTTTTCATTTTTAAAGCCAGGTTTTATTGTTGTTGAGATTAAGAACATTTTTAAGATTTTAGAGCCACACTGTATGGTTTTATTAAGTCTGATGCTTTTCATTTTTTTTCTAGTGACTCTATCATAGTCCCTGTTGTGAAACATAGTAGGTGCTCTGAGATAAATTCCAATTTATCATTTCTTTTTCTTTTTTTTTATAATTTTATTAAATCATAATTGTGTACATTGGTGCAATCATGGGGCACAATGTGCTGTCTTCATATACAATCAGAAATATTTTGATCGTACTGTTAAACATAGCCTTCCAATTTTGACTTTTTAAAATATAAAACAATACATTATCTAGAGATTAATTTTATATCAGCCATTAGATGAGAAATTCGTCTAATTTATCATTTCCTACATTAAAGAAGATGCATTTTTCAAAAATATAACTTTACAATAAATGTTGTTCTAAATATAGGTGCCTTAAAATTTAGTGCCAAGAAGAAATTATTAGCAATAACATAAGTATGTAAATAATGATTATCAAAAAAGTTATAATAGGGCAGCACCTGTGGCTCAGTGGGTAGGGTGCCAGCCCCATATACTGAGGGTGGAGGGTTCAAACCCAGCCCCGGACAAACTGCAACAAAAAAAATAGCCAGGCATTGTGGCAGGCACCTGTAGTCCCAGCTACTCGATAGGCTGAGACAAGAGAATCGCCTAAGCCCAAGAGCTGTAGGTTGCTGTGAGCTGTGATACCATAGCACTCTACCGAGGGTGACAAAATTCGACTCTGTCTTTAACAACAAAAAAAAGTTATAATACCTATACTTATGTAATCTCCAGATATTGTTATTTTTAATAATTTTAAAGTCCTGTTACATCTTGGGATCTGCCATGGTGCTTGAAAAGTACACAGTTTTGCACAACTGGAAGATGTGTCTTTAAAAAAAGAAAAGTACACAATGCAAGTGCTACTTGTTTAGTATAGAAATCTGTGAAATGCTTTGCTCCTGCTGGGAATCTTGTAATAGTGTCAGAAAGATTAACATGGGCTAGAACAGCAAGTATTGCTCTAGTAACAACTAGACTAGGCAGGACTTCGTAGACCTACAAAAATCAAATTAAAAAAATAAGAAAATACCTCATGAAAATAAGTGTATTGGACTGTTGGGTATCTTAAGCAATGGAAATGTATTTTCTCAAAGTTTTGATGACTAGAATTCCAGGACGAAGGTATCAGTAGATAACGTTTTATTTAGACACATTTCTCCTTGGGTTGCAGAAGGCTGCTTCTCCCTGTGTCCTCAGACACTGCATCCTCGGTTTATGCCTATTCTCCTGTACATTCCAATTCTCCCTTCTTTTTTAACTCAAAATATTGAGACAGTACAAATGTTTTTGGAACATGGATACCTTTTACCGTGCTTAAGTAGGGGCTTTTACTTTGCTCACCGTGGAATGGTGATCATGTATCCAGTAGGTAGGTTCTTCCTTTTCCCCTCCATCACCCTCCCTTTCCTCGAATTCCTTAATTTGATGTTGAGTTCCTATGACCTTATCTCTTTGTACCCCCATTGCCCATCAGTTAGCTACCAATTATTAGAAATTGCCTGCGGTGTTGTTTTTCTATTTTTCTAATCTTGAGATACTTCATCTTGGGTAATGGATTCCAATTTCATCTGACTTGCTGCAAAAGACTCCTTTTTTTATTTTTTATTCTTTTTTTTTTTTTTTGGCTGAGTAATACTCCATGGCATCTGTTGAACACATTTTCTTAATTCATTCATGAATTGTTGGACACTTGGGCTGATTCCACATCTTGGTGATTATAAATTGCGGGGTGATAAATATATTCAAGTTTGGGTGTTGTTTTTAATACAAAATGATGTCTGTTCCTTTGAATTTCCTTTTTCCGCTACCCAGTAGTGGAATTGCTGGGTGAGATGCTAGTCTACATCTGTTTCTTTGAGGAATCCCCATGTTGTTTTCCATGGGGGTGTACGTATTTGCAGTCCTATCAACAGGGTGTTTCTTTCTCTCGGCATCCTCACCAACATCCATCAGGGTTTTTTTGTTTTGTCTGTTTTTTACTTTTAAATAATGGCTGTTTGGACAGTGGTAACGTGATATCTCATTGTAGTTTTTACTTTGTGTTTCCCTGATGATTAGTGATGTTCTTTGGCCATTTGTCTATCTCCTTTTGAAAAGCTTCTGTTCATGTCTTTTTCCCAGTTCTTAATGGGAGTGTTTTATTCTTGCTTATTGTTTGAGTTCTTTGTGGATTCTGGATATTAGCCCTTTATATGATACATAGTTTGTGAGTTTTTTCTCCCAGTCTTTAGCATGTCTTTTTACTCCGTTGATTACTTCCCTCACTGTACAGGATCTTTTCGTTTAATCAGGTGCCATCTATTTAATTTTGTTCTTAGTATATTTGCCTTTGGGGGTCTTTGTCACAAAGACTAGTCACTCTTTGCCTAGGCTGTTGTCTGCAAAAGATTTTCTTCCATGTCCCTCTAGAAATTTTATGTTTACATTTAAATTTTTATCCATCTTGAATTAAGTTTTTGATATGACAAGAGATGGAGGTTCTTTTTTATTGTATTTATTTATTTATTTTGAGACTGAATCTCACTTTGTCACCCCTGGTAGAGAGCTGTGGCATCATAGCTCACAGCAACCTCACACTCTTGGGATAAAGCAATTCTCTTGTCTCCCAAGTAGCTGAGATTCCAGGCACCTACCATAACGCCCAGATTTTTTTTCAGAGGTGGGGTCTCGCTCTGGCTCGAACTGGTCTTGAACCCTGAGCTCAGGTTTCTGAGGCCTGTCTCGGCCTCTTAGACTTCTAGGATTACAGGCATGAGCCACCGTGCCCTGCCTCGGGAGTCCTTTATTATTCTTCTGCATATGACTATCCTTTTCCCCAGCATTATTTATTGAAAACGGCTTTCTTTACCCTGTGTATTTTGCTATCTGCTTTGCAAATATCATTCGGTTTGTGGGTAGATGGTTTTATATCTGGGTTCTATCTTCTGTTCCCTTGGTCTACGCCTCTACTGTTATACCAGTATCATGCTGTTTTGGTTACTATAGACTTGCAGGATAGTTTGAATTTGAGGTCTGGTAATGTGTTGTCTCCAGATTTCTTCCTTTTGTTTAAAATTGTTTGAGATATCTAGGCTCTTTTTGGTTCCAAATGAAGCACAAAATTATTTTTTCTAGATCGGTAAAATATGATGTTTGTATATATATATATATATATATACACACACACACACACACACACACACACACACACACACACACACATTTGAGACCACGTCTCACTCTGTTGCTCTGAGTAGAGTGCTGGGGCATCATTGTATCTCACTGCAACCTTAAAATCCTGAGTTCAAGGGATCCTCTTGCCTCAGCCTCCTGAGTAGCTAGGAATAGAGGCATTGGCCACCATGCCCGGCTAGTGTTTGTTTGTTTGTTTTTTTAAGTAGAGATGGTGAGGGGCCTCCTCTTGCTTAGGTTGGTCTTGAACTCCTGAGCTCAAGCAATCCACTCTCCTTGGCCTCCTAGTGTACTAAGATTATAAGAGAGAGCCACAGGGCCAAGCACGATATGGGTAGTTTGACAGGGATTGTGTTGAATCCATAAATCACATTGGGCAGTATGAACATTTCATCAATGTTGGCTTTACTGATCCATGAGAATGAGCTGTTTTTCCATTTGTTTGTGTCATCTGCTATTTCTTTCCCCAGTGCTTCATAGTTAGTTCCCTTTGCACAGATCTTTCACCTCCTTGGCTAAGTATATTCCTAAGCATTACATTTTCTTTGTACTATTATGAATGATAATGAGTCTTAATTTGATTCTCAGCTTAATTGTTATCAATATATAGAAATGCCGCTGATTTGTATACATTAATTTTGTAACCTGAGACACTGCTTAATTTATTTATCAAATCCGGGAGTTTCTTGGTGAAGTCTTTGGGAGTTTCTAGGTACAAGATCCTATCATCAACAAAAAGCAATAGTTTGACCTTCTGTCTCCCCATTTAGATACCTAGGACTATTTTGATGAGGCTTGACTCGATGTGGTGGGTTAGTAGTTGGGTTCATAAGATTCAGTAAATTCCCAACCAATGGGATCCATATAACTGTCAGGTCAAGAACTATTCTCTGAAACTCTTTCTAAATGACCTTTAGTCCTTTTCTTATTTCATCTTTTTCGCCTCCACTACCTCCTGTATGGGCTGTTATCATAACAGCTGTACTGTACCAATGCACTTATTGCATTGTATCTGTCTTCACTTTTTTTTTTTTTCACAGACAGAGTCTAATTTTATTGCCCTCAGTAGAGTGCTGTGACGTCACAGCTCACAGCAACCTCCAACTCCTGGGCTTAGGCGATTCTCTTGCCTCAGCCTCCCGAGTAGCTGGGACTACAGGTCCCCACTACAGAGCCTGGCTATTTTTTGTTGCAGCTTGGCCAGGGCCAGGTTCAAACCCACCATCCTCGGTATATGGGGCCGGCGCCCTACTCACTGAGCCACAGATGCTACCCTGTCTTCACTTTGGATACACTCTTCTCATCTTCTTAAGGTGACTTCTTATTCATATTTTTAACCACAGATTCCATCACATAACTGATCTGATGTCTGCATAAGCCCAGAGAAATGTGGTAGAAACAGTTTCCAAGTGCAAAGTAAATATTATACACATGTACCTAAGATGCATGTCACATAGTCTCCTGATGGTAAAGAAAACGGGATGAAGACAATAGGCTCGAATCCCCCTCAACCATCTTAAAAAGTCCTGCAAGCAATATGCCTCATACTCTTTTTGAATCCTCCTAGCCCTCTCTCCAGAAGTATAAAATGACTTTGGTTAGCCAATCTTACAGAGTAACTGCTTCAGTCAGCTCTCCAGATAGTACTGAATTTGTCAGTAATGACAGCATGGTAGTTTTAATGCTGTCCTTCATTTTATTATACCTTATAAACCTCCAAGAATGAAAGACGTCAAATTTACTCTCCTGTGGCTGGATTCCCTCAAATGTACAATTTACAATAGATGCATTGACTACTAAAACAAGAATATTCTTGCTTTGAGGAATACTGACCAACCATTAAAAATTTTATTCTACATCAAGAGAAAACCCCTTTTGATCTCTCAGAGATAGTGTTCATGATGAGGAAATGCACACCAAAGAAGCTGAGATTGAAAATATGAGTTAATGGGTACAATATATAGATTGTTCATTGATTTTTAATAAATAGTGCACATTCATTCAAATGGTGCACATTCAGATACCATTCGGGGTCTCCATGTAAGAATGCCAGACTCTAAACCAAGCAGCAAAAGGAATATCTTAAGGCATCAGAATTTCACCTCTTTAAAGGGTCTTTTTCCTTCCTGTTATGATATGATAACCATAGACAGGGTGGACATAAAGTTCATCTAACTATTTAAATTGTGAACGAACATTGTGACTACCCTGTATTTCCTTTACCATGTTTTAAGGTCAGACTATACCATCTAAGCATGAGTAACAATGTTTTGCATCGTGGCGTTATGGAGTTCATCCTTTGGGTTAGATATAAAGAAAGGGATGTCATTAATAAGAGGTTATTTAAATTTTTGACTGTGATCAAAATTTTTCATTGCTTGACTCATGTTTTCCTTGATGGATAAGACCAGGGAAACTTCCACTCTGGGAATTTCACCTTCTAAAGGCTTATTTGGTGAATGCTATTTTTATTATTATGTGACTCACTTTGATCTCTGGATATGGACAATACATATATTTAATCAGAGGTTGATTTGTCTCTCCTCAAAGGATGCATAAAATTTATTTTTTAAAGGTTTCTATAACTCTTTCATCAGATAAGTTTGTGTTCAGGGGTGGAAGAGAAACAAACAAAAACAGCCTTCAATATTCTAGATAAAGAGGCTCCTTTTGATTGTTGCCAAGGAGACCTCGTCTGAAGCCTCCCTCTGTGCTTGACATGCATTGGCTCATATTCATCACTATTGACAGCCTCATATGTGTCACTGTCCAACAAAAATCCTATCTGTTACTATTAATAAGCTACCCTTTGCCATATTGATTAGTTGCTTATCTGAGCTTTACAGACAACAACCTCCCTGCTTGTCTCAGAAGCCTCATATTAGTCAGAATTGCACCCCTAACTCTTTGCTTCCTATCTTCATGACCTTAAGTATGCACAGCTTTAACCTTGGGTATTTTCCTTGTACCTTTGTCTTAGCACTCAAATCAAGATTTCTTTTGTACCTTCTTGCACTATTAACTTTCAGAAAACTACACTGTATTTGGCACATAGCATCTGGGGCTCACCAAAAGTCATTCGAGAATGCATCCTTTACTTAACTAAAAGATGCCAAAAGTGTCCTAAACTAAAGTGAAGCATCTTTAAATAACATACAGAAAAGAAACTTTATAAGAACATTCTCAAATATTCTGTCTTCTGTGTGACCTAGCTCCATTTCCTCAGAACAATAACAATAGCTAAAAGGAACTGGAATAAAACTATTAGATCTGGTCCAATAAATCAGCTGTATGGCAAAGGAGCGAAATACTAGGAGAGAATGGAGAAACCTATTCCTAGATTAGCTGTAATTGTGCTTAAAGATTCAAAAGCTGCTGAAACTCTCAAGACAATTGCTGGGTTGGGCCCACCAGAAATTTATTTCATTTACACCTCCACTTGAAAATAACTTTATATTAAAGAATGACGCATGCCAGCTCCATTTGAGAAGAGTGTCACTTTTGAAGAAAGAGAGAGTTATAAATAGGTGCGTTATTCTTCAGCCAAGTCTTATGGCCTCACCTCTGTTTTCTAGAGAAATCAACTTTGAGAGAAAATATGACCCGTTTTCAGCAAAATCTCCATAGGATGGTGGAAACATCAATGGCCTTCTGGCTGCTTCAATCAAAGATACATATATACAAGCACACCTCAAAGGTGGGAGAAAGGGCTTCTCTGCCCTTAAGCATAGAGCAGAATGGCCACATAGAGGTTCCTCAGCATCAATAATCCTTTAATTTTGCCATAGCAGAGCAGCTTCAGTTCAATAGAATATTGACATAACTTAGTTTTAGTGATTATCATCAAGAGACTGTGGCAATAGTTCCTTTGAAGGATTGTGTTGGCATTGATTATTTTAGCAGCATATATTACCTTAGAAATACAGAGCAGCAATGACAGCAAGACTAAAAATGTGAGGTTACACCAGAGGTCCAATTCTCCCAGAATGACTGGGAGAACTTTGAGAGGTGCTGCAGGTTGCAAAATAAGAAATGGAGGTAAATACAGAAAAATTCTATTTGTTGTGTTTAAGCTTAGTCCATTAATATTTGTTTATAGAAATAATCTTTAAAAAAGGGATGAATTAAGATTTAGAATCCAGAAAATCCCCAGTAGAACATGGAGATGCATGTGGAATATTTGGCTTCCCCAACACTACTCCTGTGCAATTACTTCCTTGCCCATCTTTCCTTATTTTGTTTATAAACATCAAGGATATTGGACAGAGCTATTGACCTATGTCTTCACACCAAATAGACCTGTTATTTACATACAGAATAGACAGGAAAAAAAACATAAAAACAAATACCATGCTTAAAATTAGAAGAAAAGTTTTCAGTAGTACATTCAGCTCAAGTGCTGTTTCTTATTTGGGATGCTATTACAGCTTCTTTGCTAGAATGTTGATTTCTAGAATTGTTCACTTTTAGCAATTCACATAAAATTCAAGAAGTGTGTCATATAAGATCTCATCAAATATAACAGTTAATCAGATTCTTTTAATTCTCTGCATACATTTTTCTCAAAATAACACATACTATCCTTGAGAAAATGAGTTCTAAAGTATGATCAAAGCAAAAATAACCTGTTCCCTATGGAAGCACAAAGGCTGTATGTAGCCAGTACCTTTCTAATTTATACAGAGACAAATAGGTTAATTTTGTTTATTGTTTCTTTTTTTCAACAGCTCTCAGCCAGAATCTCATTTACACATTTTTTTATTAGGACCCCCTTTTCAAAGGGTATTTCCTCAAGACAAAGAAATTTCATGGCATAATTGGCATGAGTATGTTATGTGAAATTGAATTATGTTAGCCAGCATTCCCCTAATTACCATTTTTTCATGGTCATCCATTTTTCAACAATAATATTAGAAAATAATTAATACCTTCAGGACAAGGACCTGAACTTTATGCAAATATAGATTAGAGAAGTCCAAATTATTTTTTAATGAGCTATATGTATTATATCTTCCTATCTTGAGTTCATCTAGACCACGGCATTAAATAAGCTTAGAGTTAATTAAGCATATTATAACTATTCCTGGCTTCTGCCTTTATTAGTGTGAATCTGCCAGCTCAGAGGCACTAAGCAAACACAAAAATACTTTATCAACACCCTGCTCCAAAACACCTTGAAATTTCCATCCCATCTATACTCTTGGGATAATTCTAGAAGCTCAAATCTATTGGAACCTTTTTGAAATCCATTACTTTTCTATTTATACAAATATGAGTTGCAGGAATAGAGAAGGTTTTCTTTGTGGATGTTGATTTATATTAAGAAGAGCTATAAGCAAACAATTGTTCTCAAGCACATGCATACGTGGAGGTGGGATATCTCTTGCTGCAGAGATATTGGCTTGGGCAGCAGATTAAATGAAAAGATTGGCTTTGTATTTTAGTGTGCTAAATTGAATACAAGTCATAATAGAAAATCTGGACATGCAAATGAAATCAGAAGAGATTTTTTAATTTTCAGGAATTGAATGACAGAATCACTGATTCAGTCAAAAGAAAAATCCTTTAGACCACTCATTAATATCTGATCACATTTTGGCATCAGCCAAACTAACTTAAATATAGTCAGAAGTTGTGTTAGTTAGAAAAGTGGACCCTGTTGGAACTAACTCTTAAAATCTACCCCAAATATGAAAGAAATGTTACTTACATAATATAATCTTATTGAAAAGGGGAAAAAACACCATGATGATTAAGAGAAGAGTAATAGACATTTTTGATTAGGAATTCAGCAGGGAGAGAAAGAAAACAGAGTCAAGATGTACTTTCCGTAGGTCTGGTTCAAATTTTATCATATATCCTAGGCCTTATTTCTACAGCCATCGCTAAATCTTTTATAGAAGAATGACTTGGCATTTGAAGAGTATCTTCCCAATCTCTTCCTTGTAATTCTGTGATGAAACAGGAGTCAGGAACCTCGGAGAGGGGGTGGGATAGCAAAACCGCGATGGATGTTGAATTCACACGAACTAAACTTTAAATACAAGCATTGCCATTCACTACCTGAATTGCCTTAGAAAATCAGTTAACTTTTCTCAGCCTTAGTTCTTTCTACATTAAAGAGAATTCACCACACAAACAGAATCAGTGAAAGGAAAGTACTCAGAGACTTTTCTGAAAAGTAAGCAGTCAATAATTATTTGTTGACTTACTTTCCTTTCTTCAAACATTATCTTCACACACTAATTTTCAGCTCTCAGCTGCTATTCAAAACTGGGTTGCTTAATGTGATTTTTGGCTTCAAACTTTTATATTCTACTTTATTCCTGGGTGTTCACCAATTAGACCACATAACCTATCCTTGGGAATACCTCAGGGCTTTCCTCCCCCCACTACCTCACTCCACTCCTTCTCTGGGTCAAGGAGGAAGAACAGAATAATGGTCAAATAGAAGCAACATGATTAGGCTTTTGTAGCAGAAAATGGAGCTTCTTTGGAGAGAATACAGCAGTTATACAGATATTGTACCTGGACCCAGGTTAATACACTCTTGTCTCTTGACTTGCTTTTGCCTTGAAATACTCCCCTTCTTCGAATTTCTTGTGGCTGGTGCGCTCCTTTACCTACTGGAAGAGGAAATGTTCTCCACACCTGCAACCCCAGGGAAAGAGTCCAGGAAGAAGGAGCAAAGAAGCAGACAAGTAGGGTTAGTGATTGATTAATTAGGGGAAAGTTGACCTTATAATACATATTAAGTACAGATTTGCTCTCAGGAGAGGTGAACATATAAGCATTTCAGAGTTGAATGAGTAATTATTCTTCTTATTTTTGTGAAATATTATATATATGTGCCCATGGGGCTCACATTGAGATGGTCAAAGAGGACTATATCTGGTAAAGAAGACAGTTCAGAGGTTTCAGAGGTTTGATTCTATTCATACAGCATCACGTCACCTCCAATAGTAATAGGAATGCAGGCCAGCTGTCTTGAGTTACATGGAAAACTGTTTACAATATTATAAAATATAATTGTACAACTTTACTAGAAGCATAAAGATTTAGTAACTTATCGAGAAATTTCATATTTATTTCCGCAAAATGGGTATAAAAAATCTGTTTATGTGATTTACAAGAACTCCCTTAGATTGCACATTCAGATAATTATTTGTAAATAGTAATTTTTGATGAGTCACTGTGGTAAAGCCCATATTTATATCCAAATCTCTGGAACTTGTGAATGTTAGTGTATGGTTAAAGAAACTTTTCAGATGTGGCTAAATTAAGGATGTTAAGGTGAACAGACTATGTTGCCTTATGTCATAGTCCCTAAATGTCATCACCAGCGAGCTTAGATGAGGGAAGAAGAGTGAGATTATAACAGAACAGAAGATGATGTGAGGATACTGCTGACTTTGCAAAGAAGGAAGAAGGAACGCTAAGGACACATCTCTAGAAGCCGGAAAAGTCAAAAGTTCACGTTCTCCCAAAAAGTCTCCCTAAGGAGTATGACTTAGCTGATACCTTTGTTTTGGCCCAGGGCAACCAACTTGAACTCTGGCCTCTATGCCTACAAAAGAATAGTTTTTTGTTGTTTTATGGGACTAAATCTGTAGTAATTTTCTGTAGCAACCATAGGAAACCAATAAAGTGAGAAATATTCTAACTATATAAAAATTTACTGAGGATTAAATAATTTGTAATTTGTGAATATGAATAGGAACTAAGTATTTTCCCAAATTCTTCAAACTTACTTAGGTCCTTCAACAGCACAGTGTGATCCCCTGTCACTGAATCCCTCACATAATATGGAAATTAATTATTTAGTTGTCTCTCTTTTCCACAAAACAGAAAGTCTGCAAGAGCGTGGTCCATCTCTCCCATGTTCATCTCTATCCCTGAAGTCGAGCCCAGCGTAGCATCAATAAACACTTGTTGAAAAGGTGAATAAGTGAATGAGAGAATGAATGAATAATAAATTATTTAAGGATTGTGGGAAGCCGGGAGAAACAAAGTGAAGCAACACAGGAAGAAAAGAGCGTTACCTTACACACTTATCAAACTGCTGGTCACTAGATGAAAGGAAACCAGTGGATTTAGGAGATTATTTCACCTTCTTCTTAGTTATCTTTTACTAATAAGGAGCACAGTGCAGAAAGGCAGCTGGAATAAAATCTAAGTCCTCTAACTTAAATAATTATAAAATGTACCCCTTTGTAGATGACCATACGGCTGCGGCTCTCAACCTGCGGGTCGCGACCCACACGAACTGTATTAAAGGGCCGCGGCATTAGGAAGGTTGAGAACCAGTGCCATAGGATAAGACTAATTTAAATCTTTGAAAACAATCGAATTCATTTTATAAATTGTATTGAAAACGTATTTCATCGTATCCTATAATGGAAATACTATCCTTGTAGTCTTATGCGGTGTTACTATCTGCTTCTAACAATGGTTTTCAGTGAAAAATTATATATGCAGACATTTCACACTTTATGAAAATCAAGAATCCATAGCCAAATTCAAGAAGGAATTTTTACCTTTAACCTCCAAATTCATTATTTGCCCCAAATGATTGTATTTCCTTTCTTTACATAGGAAAGGAAGACGACATTCACTAAAGTTGTGTTCTCTTAGACAATCAGTACTTCTTTTCAAAACACACTCAAAAACTTAGAAATGTGAGATTCTGCTCTACCAGCGTCCAGATCACCTGGGGGGGAGAGGTGTTATTGTTCCAATGTCTTGCTTCTTAGAAGTATTCATATTGCTCAGCCAGAAAGGTTAAGATTTTTCCTTCTTAATTATTTTAGTTCAACGTATGTAAAAACCTTATACTTATGAAAAATTTTTACTAACACTGTATATATTTCAGTTATATTCAATCTAATAGAAATGTATCCCAAACAAAATACTCTCTCTAAACAAAAATGTATATCCTGGGATCTTCTGTATTTGATAATCTGAAAGCAAAATTTGGATCTGAAACTTTTAAAAATTTTTATCTGAGCAGTTTTCTGCAGCTGTTCAAACTTGAATGCTAATATGAAAATCAAATATCATTTACTCAGAAGGGGAATTAACTTTTGTAATACAAACATTTCAGAAATTCCCCATGTTCATAAATACTGTTTTCCCCCACATTTAGATTCTTTTTACAAAGATTTGTTCTGTGTCACTGAATTCTTCTCATCTCTAGTTTGGGAGCTACACATGAATTTACAAATGAACTGAAGGAGTGCAGTCATTCGCTGGAAAGCAATACTGCTGCTAATATTAATGCTATTAGTATCTTTAAAAGAACTTCTTGGAGTTATTACAAAGCAATAGTGCAGTGAAAGGCAAAAAAAAATCCTAATTGGAATGTTAATACATAATATTTATGACTATCAAAAAGGATATAAATTTAAATGATATAAATTCTCACTTACATATAATACGAAAAAGGATGTCTGCCTCAGTATAATCAAAACTGAAATTCAAAACACTTGCCGTACAGAATCCAATTTCAAGGATTTTCAATACTCCCCAAACAGTAGTTAAGAAAATGTAAGCAAGTACAGTTTTAAAGATTTCAAAAGGTTTTTCATATTATTAATGTAGATTGAAGGTTATGTGTTCTTTCTACTTCACAAGTCTGCTCAATTTCCCCAGCATCCCTCAAAAAGAAATACAAGTTTTGTCCTTGTATTTATTATAAAGACTTTGGGAGAACAAATGAAATGATCGTGTGTTCAAAATTATTTCAAATGTTTTAGACAAAAGTTTTGGTTTTGATTGTTTCCTGTAACAACTATTTTATTCATTCTAAACTGCACATATTTTTCATATTTTAATATCTTAAATTTGTATGCTTATTATATTCACTGGCATTTCACAACTTAACGGTTTTTTTTTCCTTTTTATTAGTGAGATCTAATAATGGTGCATGCATCAAATGATGTCAGATTAGTGAAACGCAGTAAGTTGCTTAGCATATAAAATAAAATAAATAGGTTTTTGTTTATCTTTCATTATGTAATGAAGTTTATAGAACAAGTAATTGTAAGTTAGTATTAAACACTGAGAAATCATAACCTAGCATTGTATATTAGTAAATACATTAAATATCAGATGCTTTTTATAAAGTGCAAGTTCACTTAAAAGGAGAAAGTAATGGTATATAAACAAGAAAGATCTGTAGGGCAATATCTATCTATGGCTAGTTGTTAAATCGGAAAGTATATTCCATATGTTAGAGATGAAAAAACTATCTGGTATTTTTCGTTTTGCCACCAAAAAAATTTTACAGATTAACACTCCTCACGGATTTTAAAATTACACTGAAGATTGGCATGTATCTAAGAGAAATGCATGATGTATATATACAAAAGACATATTACTATAACACAAATAAATATGAGAAAAGGTACTCATGGGTGCCAAAAAATATATGTATAGATACATGAGAAAAGGTAAGCAGGCATCAGCCTATGTTATAGGATTGTAGAAGATCATGGAAAGCTGAAACTTGTCACAAATCTATAATAATTCTCCCTGCCATAGTGCTTTAGATTTTCAAACCACCTGGGTAAGGCATTGCTACTGGAATGCTATTAATATCAGAGATGGCTAATTCCTAGACTACTGTTAGCTATTAACACTCTAGGATAAAATAGCCTAAATGGTTGTTAATTATTAACAAATGATTCCCTAAGGATCAACACGTATTTTGATTAAGAACAAGGAAATGTGGCTGAGATTGCAAAGATTCGTATCAGATTCTAACATTGATCAGTTTCGGGTTCATAAATATCAATTAGTGGTATAAACAAGGGATGAGTGATAAGGCAGCTTCAAGTATACTAAGAGATTTGAATTGTGGGTTAAAGTATAGAATCGGCATGCTCAAGATCTGGCACTGAATAGGAAAGAAAACAATCACCAAACAGTATCCTTGCATTGAGTGGTCATCTGCTAGAATAATTATATTAAGAACTTCTTTATTAGGTAAAAAGGACCACTAAATCCTTTTCTCACTCTAGGACATCCTGACAATAATAATTTGAATCGTATTTACAATATCTATCAACAGAAAGATAGATGAGAAAAGGTAATTTAATGTTAAAATTACAGTATTTGTAAAATAAGAAAGTGAATATTATCAACTTTCCTCTTCTCTTTAAGAATAAAAATAAAATACAAGCCAATATGGAGTTGCAAAGATATTGTTGCAAAACAATCGCTTATTTTGAACAAGGACTCTATAAACATATTTGAGCTTCTGAATACTTGTATAGCTCTGCCAGATTTTTGTGGTCTCTCCTCTCAATTTGGCACCTCTAATGTTCACACAGACTGTTTCAAAAGGAAATGTTCAAAACAGAGAAAGATCAGAGTACATTTAAATATGTGGATAAGGCATGAAGGATCTGTCGATAGAAGAGATCCCCAAGATAGAAACCGTGATCTTTAAAAGACAGTTTCAGTTCAACAAAAGAACCCAAATAAAACATCATTTGTTACAGAAGATGAAGCTGAGGCATTTTTACAATTAGGTCTGGATTATGGCCTTTCTAATTAATTTATTACAGCTCTTTATGGTAACTGCTTCTGATCCATTTTTTTTAGTTTCTGAGAATCTCACTATGTTGTCCTCGGTAGAGTACCATGGCGTCACAGCTCACAGCATTGGGCTTAAGTGATTCTCTTGCCTCAGCCTCCCAAGTAGCTGAGACCACAGGCACCTGCCACAATGCCCAGCTATTCTGTTATTGTCGTTGTCATTGTTGTTTGGCAGGCCCAGGCCAGGTTCAAACCCACCAGCTCTGGTGTATGTTCCTGGCAATAACTGCTGAGCTACAGGCATGGAGCCTTCTCATCCATTTCTTAAAGACTAATACCGCACAATGAAAAGTTGAATTTATTAAGAGGTTAAATGTTGGAAATGGGTGGCACCTTAGCATTCATCCTATAGCTTCATCCTTAGCATTTATCGTTGGCATTCATTTCTATATCTTTACCTCTATATCCTGAGGTCCTAACAAAGGAAAAAAATTGGCCAAAGATGACATAAACTTTCATGTAAAATGAGGAGGGAGACTCCATGTCCCCTTACTCACTACCAAGTACCTTTTCCCCCCAAATCACAATGCTTCCCCCTTACAGCAAAACAGCAAGCAAGTGACTGTGAGTGAGTGATTTACTATACGTCATACCTGAGCTTTGGCAGCGTCTCACTGTTTTTTAAGCCATTGTTGTCTGAGTTACTAAAGATTGACGCTGTTTCGGTAAAGTTTATTGTTCACATGAAACCATTACGAAGTATAGTAAGAAAGAACAAATTTGATTTCGAAGTTGACTTTTTGTGCTTAGAACATGTGATGAGGGAAAATGTTCTGACAGTTCAAGCTTACTCAAGCTTAATGACAGATCTAAATTGGAGCTTGGAGATAAAAGAAATTCTTTAGTGATGCCTCAGTTGTCATTGATTGCTATGAGCAATTTTAAAGCTATTCAAGATGAGAATTGCCAGCTTGGTTCTGAAAGGGGAGAAAGTGGTACATAAGATTAGAGGCTGGTACAAATGCTACCTTGGTTTAAAAGGAGAGAGGACAGTTTTGTATCACATACATAGGTGACAATCGTGACTACATACAGACATTTATCAGCAGGAAATGACTCAATGAATGTTCAGGGTAGTGTAAGCACCAGCTGTGCTAAGGAAGATGAAAAGGAAAAGCACCTTCCCTTGTAAAGATCGCCAGGAATAGCATGGCTGGGAGGTGGGGGGTGGGGAAGAAAGAAAGTAGTTGCTAAATCTGAGAGCTAATAAAATTATAATAAAACACTACCTTCATGAACGATAGGGTATCTTTCTCCTCCTTGCTGAAATCTTTGAATTAAAAAGATACAGGATCCATTTTGAGAAATTCAATTTCATCAAATGGAAACTAAAAACATCTCCCATTCTACATATACGCCGAAGGCTTCGTGCTCCATTTGCCCTACTCATATCGAATCCTGTAATAAGTCTCTATTGAGTTCAAATGAATGGTGGCTATCAGAATGTTCTATTTTTGCCTTATCTCTGGAGTTGCTTTCTGTCTAGCCTTTTTTTTCTTATAAATATCCTAATTCCTTAAGACTATTAATGAATTATGTCCTTGATGTGCTTCTCTTAAATAAGTTAATGATATCATTCATTTAAAGATAGGAGACAGAAATATAAAAATAAAATTCAGAAGTCCTTGGCTTTGTGCCTATAGCACAGTGGTTACAGTGCCAGCCACATATACCCAGGCTGGCAGATTTGAACCCCGCCTGGGCCAGCTAAACAACAATGCCAAGTGCAACAAAAAAATAGCCGGACATTATGGCAGGTGCCTGTAGCCCCAGCTACTTGGGAGGCTGAGGCAAGAGAATTGTTTAAGCCCAAGAGTTTGAGGTTGCTGTGAGCTGTGATGCCACGACACTCTACTGAGGGTGACATAGAAAGACTCTGTCTCAAAAAACAAAACCAACAAAAAAATAAAGTCATCTTTAAAAAAAATTCAGAAGTCCTTACAATGTTATTTTACAAAAAAGAGTTCTACCCCCAGGTAGGATGAGTGACCCAAGAAGAAATGAAACCCCCCTAGACATTTTCCCCGAGAGTTCCCATCTCTTACCTGTTTGCCATTTCCTAAAAAGACTTTGTAATCACATTCAGGGTCTTTTTTAAAAATGAAGCTGTGCATCTATACAAGTGCCTTTTCCAAGATAAAAAATGCATTCTCTAATTCCTAACTCCATTATCACTTTAGTGACAGGAAATCCCTATCACAGTGAAAAATATATTCCCGCCTTAGCATCTCCACAGCACACCCCTCCAGCACCACAGTATCACACACAATTTGTTTATTTGCCCATCTCCTCTACTATAGGGTAGGGAGTGCCCTATACCATAATATTTGTCTCTATCTATGTCCCAGGATTTAGTAAGTTGACCTGGACATAACAAGTACTACAAAATGGCTGTTGGATAAATGAATGACAATGGCCTTATCAATAGGGTTACATATTTCTTTTCTTCCTCTGGCATTTACAGTGGAGTATGAGGTCCAACTATGGACAACTCTGCCAGGGAATTTTTCTTTTACATAGTGCACAAAATATTACATTTTACCCTAATATGTCCTATATAAAAGATTTCATTATGTCCATTTTCCACCTGAGTATTTATTGTTAACAAAAGAAATTGCACAGCAATTGTATGAGTGTGTTGGTATTACGGATAGACAACATTTCTTCCTTTATTTTGCAGCTATATAGAAAAACTCCCCAATAATTATGTTTTCTGTTGGCCTAGTCTGGGATGGATAAAAGTAGAAATGGAAAAAATGGTATTAGAGAAATTGCAGAATCCAAGTCCTTTCAGAGTGATGGGGTAGAGAGCTGGGGTAGAGAGAGGAGGAAGTGAATCACACCAATGACAGTGTTTACACACACGCACACACACACACACAAGTGAATCACACCAATGACAGTATTTATACACACACACACACAAGTGAATCACACCAATGACAGTGTTTATACACACGCACACACACACACACAAGTGAATCACACCAATGACAGTGTTTATACACACGCACACACACACAAGTGAATCACACCGATGACAGTGTTTATACACACGCACACACAAGTGAATCACACCAATGACAGTGTTTATACACACACACACACACAAGTGAATCACACCGATGACAGTGTTTATACACACGCACACACACACACAAGTGAATCACACCAATGACAGTGTTTATACACACACACACAGACACAATTTCTCACTGACACCTTCACCTACAACGTCACAGCTCTCAGATATTCCGGTAAGATTCAGCCCCAGTATATTTACTGTTACCATACTACTTGCCTGGTATTTCCTTGCACAATTCCTTTATGGAAATGAAATGCCTCTATGTTTTTATTTTTGTTATTTGAGCGACCTGGCCAAAAAAAAAAAATCCAGATGGTTTTGGAAAAGTGAGCTAGTGAAATTTAGAGCAAACCTTCTAAAACACAAAAGCAAGTATTTCAGATTGTAAATGGTGCCACATCAGGGGAACTTTCACAGCCCACACATGTTGCAATTTACTAATAAAGTTTCCAATCACAATAGTTGGGTATATTCAGTTGTTTGCTTGTTTGTTTTTTACTGGAAATAACCCTACTGGCAAAATGCTATTGTTTTCTATTATAAGTGGGGTCTTGTGTTCCTTTTCTCAATTTTTTTGTAGTAAGAGAGAAAAGAGGCTCATTTAAATAATCTCCTAGGTGGGCGTGCATTTGCTATGAAGGTAGATACAATGTTATCATCTATAGCCAGAGCAGAAATAGCTCTGTCCTTCTCAAGAATGTATATAAGCGATCTAAAAATTAGATACTTATACTTACTTAATATGTCCTATATTTATCCAAACAGACATGAAAAGGATCCAAGGTGATATTTGAAATTATATTTCATGGTATGTTATAGAAAAAAATAATATCAATTTTTTGGTAATGTTTGTTCACTTTGGAAAATTACCGAGAAGCAAAACATTTCTAAGGCAGCATTAGAACATCATAGTTCACATTTGTATAAAGATAAAATGTTTTTTCTTTCTAGGAATACTCTGAAATTATTTCAAGAGTGATATTGATGATATAGCAAAGGGCTATCAAAATCAATAAACTAGACCTGCAATCTGGATATTGTAATACTAAATTTTCCCTGTTTTTTTTTTTTTTTTTTTTTGCATAAAGAGGTACCATCTTCCAGTGCCAAAGCTGCTCCAGAAGAGAACGTTCCTTCTCTTTGGTAAAAATCAGTGACTTCTACAAGCCAGAGATAATTTAACATTAAAAGCCAAATGGTGAATACTACTCAGAAATCTAAAGGAGATAATGCAACCTTCTAGAAACAAACTCAAATACCAGCTGTGTATATAACCAATCATTTATAATCACTTTAAAAACCATTCATTTTCTGATAAATGTGTGGCCACTACTTTCCATTCCACCCTGTGCCCTTCTCTATCTTCACGTACAGCAGGCAATTATATGTTGTTTGAATGATCTAATGATTTATTTGGGCTGCGTTTCTACCGTTAGACTGGATACTCTGGAACTGATGCTATATTTTTACATACTCTGAAATTGATTAAAAATCAAGAAAGTAAGATAAATCTGGATTATAACATTGTATTGCACCAAAGCAGTTATTTTTATAAATGTTTCTTCAACTTTGAAGACGTAGAAATTACATTACCAACGTAGTCTTTTCACTACTAAAAATAAGGCTTTTTCTTCTTAACAATCAGTTGATTTACAGGGACACACTTTTCATTTTCCCTTGTTAATTAAAATAATAGAAAGTATTGTTCCTGTGTATATTAGTTTTTGCTGTTATAATACATAGATTCTTTGTTTAATCTGATTACTCACACTGGTAAATTATTATGTAATCACATTTCCCTCTAGGGGTGTCCAACCCATGGCCTGTGGGCCACATGACAATTACGTGAGTACTTTTCTTCCTATGGTGGCTGATATCATGAAAATTGTGATCATTTTATTTTATCATCAGCTTTCGTTAGTGTTTATGGCCCAAGACAACTCTTCCAGCAAGGTGCAAAGAAACTAAAAGGTTGAACACCCCTGCATGGGAACAAAAAAGGAAAGCATATTCTAACATGTCAAAGTACACTTACATTTTTTCGGATTCTTAAAATTTAGCATAATCCCAAAATAATGTTTTCAAAAACCAGACCTATATTACCCTCAACCTTTCAACAGTAATGTATTTTTTAAGTCTAAACAGTGAAATCTCTTAACAAAGCTAAAGAATTTGGACCGATAACTGTAACCAAATTATAATCTGATATTAAATTAGATTTTTAATTTCAATAACATTTGAATCTTTAGCTCACATAATAAGTAGTACGCAGCACTCAAGGGTATATGAAGGTATGGCTGAAGAGATCATTCTGAGTGGAAGAAGCATTGTAAATAACCATTATCAAGATATTGCTGTGAATCTCTTTTTACTGCACATTAGAGGAAACTGCTGTGGAATTTTCCCTATATTCTTGGGAGGAACCTAAAAGAGATTCTGGAATTTGTGGGAAAGAAAATTCCCCGGTGTGAAAGTTAACAAATAACTTCAACTGTATTATTCTGTGTGTTGTTTTCTTTTTTAAACGTGGAGACTTTCATTTCTATCACACTACAGGCCTAAATTTATGTACTTCAGATTAATCTAGCCAAACGATGCAGCCATGTATTTTAATCTCTGGTGTTTGTGAGATTATGTCTTCTTCACATTTTCTTTTTAAATTTCAGATTCATATGAGGATAGAGATGATTAAGCGACATTGTTTGTATTTATTAGATACAGTCCAAGTTGAATATTTATCGCAGCTCAATTCACAATTGCAGCACATGATAGAAGCAACCTAAGAATCCAGCAGATTCTTTTTTTTAATTAATTAATTATTTTTTTGTTTTTATATGTTAATACATTTATGGGGTACAATGTGCTTATTTCATATAGAATTAGGAACATTTACATCAGACTGGTTAATAAATACCTCATCTCGTTTACTTAATTATCATGTTACAACATTTATACTCTACACTAATAGATCCGACATGTTTTCAGTCTCTCTGGTGTAATGACATCGTACCAGGTACCTTTCCTTCTCTGTCTTTCCCCTATGTGACTTTTTAGTTGTATGCTGTAAATAAATAGTTAGGTATAGTGAGTCCAATTCCAAATATTTAGCCTTTTTCATTATGACTTTTATTTACTCTTCAGCACTATGCTATGAATTGGCAAATATTTTCTAGAGCCTTTTTTGTTCATTTGTTTTTGTTTTTGCTCCGTTGTTGTTATTTAACCCTAATTTTTTACATGATAAGTAAATTCTTTGCAATTTGTTGAAATGTATTATCTGGCAAAATACACTATTAATTTTGATATAAGTAATCAGTAGATTCATATTTGACTACACAATAGAGACAGACACATGAAAATGTAGCATTAAGTATGCACGTAAATACAACTTTTAATTTTGTTCTTTAAAACAATATACTCATATTACTGTAGCTAGCTGACCTATTTTTAGAACAATGATCTTCACATTCAGAGTGGTACTCATTTGTATAAGTAATATTAATTTACATTTATACAACATCTCTACTTCTATTGCTCCTTGAATTCTAGTAGGTTCCTGTTTGTTTTTGCTGAAGTACATCCTTTAGTGTTTATATCGGCAAGAATATGTAGATGGCATTCTAAGTCCTTTTAGTCTGCATTTTCCCGTTATTTTTTCTTTTTATAGATAATTATATAGAAAAATTTAATAAATTCATTTATTTTATCTTCCCTTTTTAAGTTAAATTAAACTTGCTTTTATTATTATTATTTTAATTGTATATGTTTGGGGGCGTGGAGTGATATCTCAACATGGATATCGAGTTAAAATGATTGAATCCAGGTAAATAGCATGTCACCTCAAATTCATTGTTACACTGTGTTGAGAATATTCAGACTCCCCTCTTCTAGCTATTTGAAAATATCCCATGAATTGTCATTAGCTATATTCACCCCAAAGGGCAATAGAACATTTATTCCTCCTATCCAGCTGTAATGTTTTTTAATTTCAGATTGATTGAGGTATATACAATTAGGTGACATTGATTGTGTTTGTAAGGTAAAGTCTAAGATGTAGTTGTGTCCTTCTCTCAGGAAGTGGGCCGTGTACTGTACTTTGTACCCATTAGGTGGGAACTTAATTAATCCCTCCCTTCTTGAATTTAACTGAGTTTTTCTCTCATATATATGTTTAAGTATTAAGTACATAGGAAGCTTGATTCTCCATTCTTGTGATGATACTTTACTTAGGACCATGTTCTTCAGATCCTTCCAGGTAAATACAAAAGAGACAAAGTCTCCATCTTTTTGTGGCTGAATAGTATTCCACAGTTTACATATATGGCCGTTTATTAACTCATTCATGGGTTGTGGGCTCTTGGGTTGTTGCCACACCTTTGGGACTGTAAATTGAAATGCTATAAACATTCAAGTGCAAATCTCTTTATGGTAAAATGACTTCGGGGGATGGGGAATAGATATCTAGTAATAGGATACAGGATCACATGGAAGGCCTACTTTTAGTTCCTTGAGGATTCTCCATACTCCTTTCTATAAAGGCTGTACCAGCTTTCAGTCCCACCAAAAGTGCATCAGTGTCCCCCTTTCTCCACACCCATGACAGTATCTGCCACTTTGGGACACTGTGATGTGGGCCATTCTCACTGGGGTTAGGCAATATTTCAAAGTGGTTTTGATTTGCAGTTTTGTGGTGAGTAGGGTGGATGATCATTTTTTTCATGTGTTTATTGGCCATTTGCATGTTCTCATGAGAAAAGGTTCTGTTCATGTCTCTTGCTCAGTTATTAGTGGAGCAATTTGCTCTTTTCTTATTGATTTGCTTGAGTTCTTTCTAGATTCTGGTTATCAGCCTTTTGTGCAATTCATAACATGCAGACCTCGTCTTCTCACTCCTAAGGTTGTCTCATTGTTTTGTTGATTGTGTCCTTTGATCAGAACTGATCAACTTGATCAGTTCCTATTTATTTATTTTTGTTGTCATTGTGATTGCCAATGGGGTTTTCTTCATAAATTCTTTCCCTAAGCCAATAAGACCCAGAGTTTTCCCCATACTTTCTTCTGCAGTTCTATAGTTTCATGTCATAGATTTAAATCTTATCCATCATCAGTTAATGTTTGTAAGTGGTGAGAGGTCTTTCACATGTGGCTTACCAGTTTGCTCAGCACCATTTATTTATTAGAGGTTCTTCTCCCCAGTGTATACTTTGTTTGCTTTATCAAAGACCAGACGGTGATAGGTACTGTATTCTGTTCAATAGATCTATGGCCCTATTTTTGTGCCAGTACCAAGCTGTTTGATCACTATAGACCTGTAGTATAAATCTGAAGCCTGGTAACATGATGCCTCCAGATTTGTTCTTATTTCATAGACTTGTGATGGCTATTTGGGTATTTATCTGGTTCTATATGAAACAAATAAGTTTTTTTCCAGATCTTCAAACTATGACATTGGAATTTCAATGGGGATTGCATTAAATCTATAGATTGCTTTGGGTAGTATAGACATTTTAACAATGTTGATTCTTCCTAGCCACGAGCATGGTATGTTCTTCCATTGGTTAACATCCTCTGCTATTTCTTTTCTCAGAGTTTCATAGGTTCCTCTGTTCCTCACTCTTACCTTATGTAAATTTCTATATTCTTAATTATTTTTCACCTGCCTGTTGTCTGCAATATAATTTTCACAAAGTGTCCTGAATTCAATATTTCTTACTTATTTAATGAAAACAATATTTTCTTGAAAGAACAGTGCTACTCCAAAATTACCAATAAGAAGGAGTATTGTGTTCACATATGTCTGCTTATCTTTCGCTATAAGCTGAACAGAATTTCTCAGATTGTCTCCTTCTTATAGGATTAATTCTAGGATTGCAATGTCATCTACTCACATCAGGTTAAGTAATATGGCAGATGGGGAGTCTGAACCTCTGAGTTCTATTGGCCACACTGAATGTTTTAGGGCGTTTAGACTCCTTTTGATAGTGCCTCTACCCCATGTTGTTGTGTCAGTACAATAGACATGACTCTATACACTCAGATTCATGTGAGCAAGAAATGTACCTTAAATTTTCCATAACTTAATATTTTCTCTCTGCATTGTTTTCCTACCTGAGTTGCCTGGATTGACCTAATCTCCTTGGAATTTTCTGGTTATGTCAGGGTTTCCTACTTCATCAGGGCCTCAATAGTATACAATAACTTGGGTTAATACTCTGCTTTCTTTAGATTAATACAAGTCTTGTAGGAGAGGTGAGAATCTAATCCTTGGTTATTGCCATTTACTCACTAACATTTACATTCTCTATTGGTGAGCAATAGATGTAATGATTAAAACTATAAGCAAGTAGATTAGTTTCTCTGTATATCAGTTTCTCACTCTGTAAAATGGAAACCATAAAATGTATCTACATCATAGGAGTGTTGTGACGTGTCCTTGGCATAGTATATGAAAAAGGCACCAGTTAAGTAAATAATAAATGTTAGTTATTAGTAGCAATTATCCCATCCTGTACTCAGCCTTCAATCCACACAAATTGTTGACAGATCCTTGTTTCCTGGCCCCACGTTGCTTTAATTTATTTTCTTGTGATGTTTTTCTCACATTTCTGAATACAGAGATTCTTGAGTTGTGCTTTCTTAACTATGTCTGAATTTTTCTTGAACACAGAGAAAACATTTGAAATTCTGCCTCCCTCTCTAGCCATACCAGGTATCCTTGTCTCCTTCATTCTCTGTTATAATCACATTAAGGAAAAAAAAGTTGAGACCATATTTCTTATTGTAATTTGTCTGGGCGAAGGAGAGGATCCAGTCAAAGACCTCTTTCCTGGTGCTCACCAAACACCTAAGTGCTTCTCCCCCTATTATCTAAGTGTTCCCCACTAAATCTGCTTCCACTCTACTCTCCCCAAAGCACACAAAATGTTATTTAATATAAAATAAAAGGAGGCCATGGGGGAACTTTCTCTGACTGATTTTGTTGCTTTTTTTTCCCCCCTTCAAATCTATCTTTTATGGGCTGAACTTTATGCTCAGCATTCTTCAGGGCTTAAACTTTTGAAGGTCAGAAGGATCATGTTTTTGTGCCTCAAAAGAGGCTTCAGAAGCTCAAAATCTATAATGACTCTCTTTGAGGAAGTGGGTGTAAGATCCAAGAGACAAGAAAGTAGGTCTGGGGGACAGAAACTCCTGGAAGAAACACAGTGGCTAACATATTCAAATAACATTCTGTCAGATATGCCATAAGAGTAAAAGTACGACTTTTTCAGTTGTGTTAAATATAATTTGTAAGAATGAAGATATACTTTATTCCAACTCAAATGTTCATTTCCAGTTATCTCTAACCAGTGAATGATTTTCAGAACTTAAACTTAAGGAGGATAAACATTGTTATATAAAAAGCTTTCAAAATTCTCAACATTATAAATATAAAAATGTATTTGATGAAAATGAAGTTTCACTCTCAAACACAAAGTCCTGTTTCTACAGAATTTTGTAATACAAAACAAATATAAAAAGCCCATAATTTACAGATATTGTGTTATACTTGCCAGGCAACTAATGGGGGAAAAAAAGACAGCCATTTATTTGTGGTTCTTCTTTGGTAAGAATTAGTTCAGGATTTTAAATAAAAATGAGTCAAGTTTGGGAACATTAGGACTACACATCCCTAAGACTTACATAATCAATGTTACCCTAAAACTCTTTAAAATATAATCCATTATAATTACATTAGCATGTTTTCTGGAAGGGGTATGAGAAAGAGGCAATATTTTCAGTAAATAGCGGCAATTAAACATTGAGAATAACTGAAAAACAAGGCAAAAGAATGTCTATCTCTAGGGTGAAAACTAAAACATTGTTTTTATTCTCTATATAAAAAGCTATATGTAATTTTTAAGATTTAGAGTAAACATACTAAAGTGACTTTTAAAATCAAAGTATAACACTCCTAATGCAAAAAAAAAAAAATGAGAGTTTCAAAAACTATTTTAAAGTACCTTATATTTCAAGGCCCTTAAAACTGACAAATTCAAAGTTTTGCTATAAAAATATAACATCTATGAGGACATGGCCCTCATTTATCTATTTCCCTGCTGATTCTTCACTGCTCAGGAAATTCAATAAATTAGGAAAATCACTTCATAAATAGCAGTTGAATGTATTTTAAAATGTGATTTTGTCATTGCCACATATAACAGGATCACTTTTGACTATTTCATAATCAAAAATAGTAAGTGATATTTTGCAAATAACATGCAGCTTTTTTACCTGTAGACACAAAACTTTACTAAGCTTTAAATCCGTTCAATGCTCTTTCTTAAAGACCAGTATGAGATTTATGAAGTTACTAAAGGTATGTATATGTTACTGATCGAACTGAAACTTCAGTTTATAATCCATATAGAAGTTGAAATTTTGTCAGATTCAGAAATAACTTTTGTTTTGTTTGTTTTGCTTCAAATATATACCATTGAAGGACAGCCATCTGTCCACCAATTCATTCATCCACTCACCCATCCATTTAACCACCCATCCATTCATCCATGATATCATGACATTATCAATTATATCATCATTGATACCACTCAGCATCAAAAGAAGGAAGCCACACAAATAAAATTAACTGAATGGAGTCTAAACTGTTAATAAAAATAAATACCTTAACTTACTTTGTGCTTAAAGAATACTATAACTTTGTTAAGCCTTTGAGTTTTTTAATAGTAAGAAATAAGATGCCACCCCAGTTTTGTTGTGAGGAGTGCAAGGAAACCCTCAAAAATTTGACCATTTCCTAACCTTTCACCTATCTCCAAAAGTTTTCAATCAACTCCCTTCTTTTTTAGTTTACTAGGGTAGTGTGATTAGGCCATTCCTTCTATCCCTGATAGATTTCACACATCCTGGGCTAGGAAGGGAACACTTAAAGAAAAATGTAGCCAAATCAGATAGCTATAAACTCAGGATTGTGAAAGAAATTAAAGTCATGTTTAATAAGAAAAAGTTAAAAGATCCAACAGGTATTTAGTAACGATTAAACCCTAAAGAATAATCAAAGCCATGGTCTTCAAACATTTGAAAGGCTATAAGGTCCAAAATGGACTACATTTTTAGTAGTGATAGAAGTAGTACTGGTGGCTGGAAAAAGGTTAAGAGTACAGATTTCAGTTCAATGTAAGGAAACCAGACTATTAAAATATAGAGTCTATTATGCCATTCAGCCAACCTGGAAATCATCACGATTTATTTATCATTGGATTTACCTAAGAGTAGGTTGGAAAACCACTTGATGGGGTTGATGTAAGCCGATTCAGTCATTACATTAAGATTTAGATTTCATGACCTTTAAAGTCCATTCCAGCCCTGAGATTCACTAAGACTCTGAAACCCACTCCACTGGGAGTGCTGGCTGCCAAATCAGGCTTTGCATGAAAGGCACAAAATGATGTCAATTGTTGCAGCTGCAGTGAGTCAGCTGGAAACTACTTGACAAAGGCAAAGTTCAACCTAGTTACTAAATTCCAACTAATTTTAAATGATTTTAGCTTTCTAAGATGGTTCCAGAATTACACACTCAATTAATACTGTTGATTTCAGCCAAGTCTTCACAAAAAGAAGTGGAAAGCCAGGCCAGTATTCAGATAAATCAAACCAAAGAAAGTGATCTTCCTATTTCATTTATTTTTTCTTTAATTTCTATTTAAATCTATCTTCAATGATCTTGAAAACTCAGACCAAAACACAATTCATGACATAGAGTATTGAACTGAAAAATAGGAGCCTCAGTTCTGGTCCCTGCCGTGTTTCACTGTATTTTGGTTTACTGATTTACCCATTTCTGGCTGAGAGGCCTTGAAGGAGCTACCATACCTCAGAATCCTGTAGTTTCATCTATAATAATAAGAACAACTACCATTTATTGAGAGCCTGCTATGGGCTTGTCTGTACACTTAAATTACAAACGCGTACTTACAATCTTTATAGAATTTCTATGAGATGGGCAACATTACTGACATTTTAGAAATGAGGAAAATGTCTTTGAAAGAGAGAAAGTCATTTCCCCAATGCACATAATTAGTAGGATTTTTATCAGATCAGCTAGGACCTTTTTTTGCATTTCATTATAAATTCTAGCTTAACAAAATATTTTAAAAAGTCCTGTGGATATTCTAGGAGGATTCCTTTCAGACATAGCCTTCTTTTTTTTTTTATTTTGAGACAAAGTCTCAAGCGGTCACCTTGGGTAGAGTGCTGTGGCATTGCACCTCACAGCAACCTTAAATTCTTGGGCTTAAGCAATTCTCTTGCCTCAGCCTCCCTAATAACTGGGACTACAGGTGTCCGCCACAACACCTGGCTATTTTTGTTGTTGTCATTGCAGTTGTCATTGTTTTTAGCTGGACCAGTCCAGGTTGACCTGCCAGCCTCAGTGGTACTGCCAGACATAGCCTTCTTATGCCCTGCGTCCATCCTGCTTCTTAGGCATCTGTGATCTGTGATAGCTAGAGCCCTAATAACAGGGCAGCTCTGGTAACACATCTAGGGAGGAGGAAGAAACACACTGCAAAGAGTCTGATAATTCTGGGGAACCACCATAACTGTCTGAAGCAGCTCATAGTTAAGTTCTTTCACATTAACAGAAATATACTTTTCTCATTTCATATGGATTTTATTTAAATGACCTAAGTACTCCTAAATGATATATCACATATCCAAATAAACTATGTTTCTGAGACAGAGGATCTTGCTGGGGCATACATAACATGAGAGAGGTTTGATTAAAGAACAAGCAGTTCCTAACTCCAGAAGCTGAAAGCCTGTCCCGCAGCTGATAATTGCTGCAAGTTAATAAGTAGCAGACCACAGTCAATTTGAGAGCAGATTTAAGTAAGAGATAGTATACATACAAAATTGCTTCAGGACAAAAACGTGTCTTAACAAGCTGTAACACTGACAAACCAGTTCTTACTATGATGCTCCCCTAGAACCAGACAGGAATACATGAGAAGCGGTCTTTATTTAATGCTAGAAGGCAATAACCGCATGCTTTGCTTGATTAATTCATTTAAGCAATTGTGTCATGTTGTCCTCTATGCCATGTCTGCTACATAGGCTCAAAGTCTAAGGCCTGACCCAAGACACAGAAATAGAAAAGTGTGATCCCTGCCCTCCAACAAAAGAAGGTAAAACAAACAAATACACAGAATCACGCACAAAACACCTAGGAAGCCCCGAGGAGAAATGCTTCCTACCCAGATTCTGGGGAGGGATGGGGGTAAAGACTTCTCAAAAAAAGGTGACAGGTTGACCTAAGTCCTTAGTAATACATAGGAGATGACCAGGCATATGAAGAGCAGAATGCTACTCCAGACAGAACAAAAAGAATGTACACATGTCAGGATCAACAGCTTGACGCATTTTGACTCGTATGCACATTATGATGTGGTCGATGAAAATGGGATTGGGGATAGGAAGAATAGGCCAGATAACCAAAGGTCCATTATAGTAGCCATAATGATTACATTTTATCTTTGAAGCACTGAAGGTTGTCCACGAGCACCAAAATGATTAAACGCGCTTTCAGACATCACTCTGGCAAGAAACTGTAGGACAAAATTGCCTTGTAGATGTACATGAAGGGTACTTCAGGGATTGGCTAAAACAACCATGATGAGTCACCAAATTCAACAGTCTATAGGCCAGTTGGTTGGTCGGGGAGGGACTTGCAGCAGAGTGTGAAAGCAGCTCTGAGACTGACCGGGTTACGCAGTCAAGCACTCCAGAGAGACATCTCAGTCGCATTGCAAGACGATAACGGAGCTGAAAATTGTCGATCACTTACTATTTACTGTAGGATACTTTCATCATTATTTTAGAGTATACTCTTCTGCTGATTAAAAAATTTTAGTTATTCTATAACACAGCCTCAGGCAGGTCCTCCAAGAGTTATTCCAAAAGAAGGCACTGTTGTCGTAGGAGATGGCAGCCCCATGTGTGCATTGCCCCTGAAGATCCTGACCCTGTGTGGGCCTGGACTGAGGGGCATGCGTCTTAGCTTTTTACAAAAAAGTTTTGAAAGTAAAAAATGAATAAATAAATAAATAAATAGAAAAAAGGCTTATTGGGTATGGATATAAATAAAGAAAATAATTTTGTACAGCTGTACAATCCGACTGTGTTTTAAGCTAAGTGTTATTACAAAGAGAATCCAAGTATTTTAAACAATTAGAACATTTATAAGGTCAAAACGTCAAAAGAAGCTAAGGTTAATGTATTACTAAGGAAGACTTTTTTTTTTTTTTTTTTTTTTTTTTTTAGCAGAGTTAGTCTAGCCTAAGTGTGCAGTGTTTATAAAGACCACAGTAGTGTATAGTAATGTCTCAGGGCTTCACATTCACTCACCCCTCGCTGACTCACCCACAGAAATTTCCAGTCCTGCAAGCTCAATTTATGATAAATGCCTCATACAAATGTAACATTTAACAAATATATATATGGGCAGAACCTACAGCTCAATTGGCAAGAGCGCAGGCTACATACACCTAGGGTGGCAGGTTCGAACCTGGCCCCGGCCTGCTAAGCAACAATGACAACTGCAACCGAAAACGAAAACAAAACAAAACAAAACAAAACAGCCAAGCATTGTGGCAGGTGCCTATAGTCCCAGCTACTTGGGAGGCTGAGGCAACAGAATTGCTTAAGCCCAAGAGTTGGAGGTTGCTGTGAGCTGAGATGCCACAGTACTCTACCAGGGTGACAGCTTGAGACTCTGTCTCAAAAAAATAAATAAAAATATTTTGTACCCTTGTAAGATGCACCGTAAGTGTGATCCCACCAATCACCCATCCTCCCCCCTCCCCGCCCCTCCCTTGCCCCTTTCCCCATTTCTTGTGCTATAATTGGTATTTTGCCTTCATATGAAAGCTATAGATTAGCTTCATAGTAGGGCTGAGTACATTGGATACTTTTTCTTCCATTCTTGAGATACTTTACTAAGAAGAATATGTTCCAGCTCCATCCATGTAAACATGAAAGAGGTAAAGTCTCCCTCTTTCTTTAAGGCTGCATA